>VUQI01052158.1:0-12693 GCA_015106735.1 Paratilapia polleni | reverse complement strand
CTGGGGACTTCCCATGATGCACTGAGCACTTCCTCTTCCTCACTTCCTTTCACTCTCCATGTGTTTTATACACCATTTGCATTTAATCATTAGCTATTATTAACTCTGTCTCTCTCCCATAGGTGTGCCTTTTTGTCCTGTCTCCCTCTGCTCTCTTCTGTTTCCCCTCATCCCCAACCGGTCGCGGCAGATGGCTGCCCCTCCCTGAGCCTGGTTCTGCCGGAAGTTTCTTCCTGTTAAAAGGGAGTTTTTCCTTCCCACTGTTGCCAAGTGCTTGCTCATAGGGGGTCGTCTGATTGTTGGGGTTTTCTGTCTTTTCTGTCTAATATTGTAGGGTCTAAAATATAAATATAAAATATAAAGCGCCTTGAGGCGACTGTTGTTGTGATTTGGCGTTGTACAAATAAAATTGAATTGAATTGAATGACTACAAGACATCAGACTACTTGTTCTGATTGTTTAATTATGAAGAATTATACAAACAAAAAAAACCCAAACAAACAAACTGAAAAGTTGCATGTTAATTGATGCTATTTGAACATGTATATCTTGTCATTTAACATGTAAATACTTGCCTGAACATTTCAACAAAAACATTCAACATTCACAGTTTCCCTCATTCACAGGTTGTTTGTGGCTGTTTGTGGAGCTGAAGTAGCTCCACACATGACTCCGCTTACGCTCAGCCATTATCAGCCATTATTGTCAACTGAGCAGCGTGCTGCCACGCTTTCGCTTTATTTCACATATGACTATGACAGGTTGAAGAAGAAGTAGTTCACACCAACTGGGTATCTTTTAGACGAGATGCTGATAGTATAGATACCTTCCACTGTGTTCCTGTTAATGATAAAACTACACATTTACCCCAAATTACTAAAATATCGATGTCTTAATATGAGAATTGATTCTAGAACACAAACATCTGGTATCGGAAGTATCGATATTTCAGTATCGACCCGCACACCACTATCACGCAAGCATTTTTACATAAAGAATAATTTAGGAAAAACAAAGACAAGCTTAATGAAGAACACACACTTTGAAAGGTTAATATCTCCTTTACCTTCTGCCTTTGTTATAAGACTCTGATCTGCTGTGAAAAACTATTGCTATTACTGCTATTATAATATTAAGTTTAGTCAAACAAACAATACATCTTCACTGTTTGATTGTGTCCTACAAATCCTGCACACTCTATGCAACACATCAAAGGACAAAAATAGGTATAATATTAGCATCATGTTTCCACTGTCTTCATTCAAGTCCCTGCACTGTTCATGTGACAGCAATATAAAACGGCCCTAACGGTCCACATCTTCTATATGATTTGACCATCAATGCCGACAATATCCATCAAGTGCCCTCACTGGCCTCAGCTTCAATTCGTTTCACCATCCATTCCAAACAATGTATCTATATATATACCTCCAAGACAAATGAGGCTTCTCGTATTCAGCCTTTTCATTTTCTAAAGCACCTGTCACAGATTTGCCTGGAGGGAAAATGGGACTTCTGTAAATGAACGGCTTTAGTTTGAGCCTGGTACATACAGTATCACATTGGTGCTTGGTCTTTGGTATTTAGCTATTAAACTCTTTTAAAAAAAATCTTAAATCATTTAGTCTTTATCTTAAATTTTTATCAGTCTCTTTAGAATCAGTATATACTCATCTCCCCCAACTGTGATACAACTCTGTCTGCTGCCTCTCTATCAAAGGTATCTCAGTTCATCACTGTTACAGCATCAGTACAAATTTGTACTACTGGAAGCTTGTTTTGGTATATACTACTTAATATGATAATTGTTCCTTTTAGATGATAATTGACGCTTTACATTCGACAGATTTTTTTGATGAATTACATTTTACTGTTCTTATAGAATGTGTTTTTTCTACGCTATAGAGATATACAGTGCATAACAAATGTATTAGACCACCACCCAATGTAAGGTTTATGCCACAGCTGCCCTTAATTAACAGTATTGGTAATTACCAAAATTACCTTTTTTATGTTTCTGTAATGGTTAATCCACTAGTATGCGCAAGCTCTTTAATCAAAATGATATTTTGAATGCTAAAATATTTTAGCATTATTACTGTTTTACAAAAAAAAAAAAGCAGAAAAAAAGACTAAAGCACTGTTTTTTGATTAAGATGCCAAATTACAGTTATGTACATTCCTGAACAGAAAAATCGGTTTTAATGATTGAATGTTACACTCGATTAATTCCTGACTTCTCAGAGAAGTCCAGTATGCCGGCTCAAATTTGGGTATAAAAATGTGAATTCAGTTTGAAATTCCTCACTCCTGTTCAAAATGGTAAAACATCAAGAACTCACTGAAAAGGAAAGAGTCCGCATTACAGCACTTCATGGTGCTTGATGGTCTTTCTCGTTTTTATGACAGGTGGTCTAATAAATTTGTTAAGCACTGTATTTTCTCCCTTTTTTAAGAGTTGCAGCTGTGTTAAGGGCCTGGCACGGTTTTGTGTTGATGCTCCATAGTAGAGCCCTGGGATTTTTAAGACCGATATTGATACCGATATTTGGTGACATAAAAATCCGATACATCGGCCACTATTTGTTTTCTTTCAGACACACAAAACATAAACATTTGTTATGTGTAGCTACTTATTCTACTTATTAGTTCTTACTAAGATAATATGACAGTGCAATTTAAAAATAATCTCACTTCATTGTCACAACAAGTTGAAGTTTACTCGATTATGCTGTGCCAGAGTCTGCTTGGATCAGCTGGTTGTTGTGTTTGTGGCGTTCCAAACACGTGCTCCCAACAGAGAAGTTGCAGAGTGCCATCTGGTGGACAAACTATGCAACATCAACCCTCATAACATGATTGAAGGGTGTTTCTCCTGTCTCTTCTTTACTTTACTTTACTTTTTCATTTATCAGCCATTATATCAGTTTTCCTCATATCAATACTGATATATTGTCAAATAGCTAATATCGGCCTGGCTCTAGTCCATAAGTGCTATGCAGAGCTTTGTGTTGTAGGTGTGTACTGGCACCAGGGAGCAGTGTCAAAAACATTGGGCAAACTGGCAGCTGTGCTATTTTTATTTGTGTTTGTGCTGTTGCTGGTCCTTTAGCTTAGCCCCTACCATGGAGAAGAAAGAAGTCCTAATAGACAAAGAACTTCTTTGCAGTGAAGTGAAAGTGAGTGTTCAGAAAAACAATGAAAACTGTCCTCTGTGCTTGTCTGCATGCTTTTTTGATCTTTGATACTTTTTTTGTCCTTCTTCCTCTTCATGGTGGGTCATCGCCGCCAAGCTGGTAATGCACCTTTCGGGAGAATATTAACCTCTTAAAGCTGTGAGTTTTTCTTTTTTTTTTTCTTTTATTTAATTGAATTTAATAAAAAATATTATTTTCTCCAAAGCATTAGGGTTGGAGCTGGGGCTAGGTTGGATTTTGACCTCTATGGCATACCTAACTGAAAATCTTGATTAACAGAAGGCCAAATGAATATAAGAGAATTGGTGGCAAACAAAGCTAGTGCTGTGCAAAACTAAATATATCCTCATTAGTAGAAGACAACAAATGTTGACTCCTACTAGTGATGGCTGCACCATTAAAAACTGCCAATCACTTCAGTTTAATCAATGAAATCCGTGTATCAATAACTGAGATGGTGAACTAGTGCTTCATGGTGACTCCAGATGTGTCTCTGGAGCATACTTTTCGGTTGATTACTGATTCAGGCTGAGACGCAGGTACAAGCAGTTAAATTACTAATCCTGTGATTTCATTTGATGCCATGGCTCCTTCATGATGGCTGCTGTTTTGCTTAATTAGAATCAGGATGCAGCTATTCATCCTGAGGATGCTAAAGACAAATTTGAACATGTAGAATGCAGCCCAGCTGTCCAGCTAAGCAAGTGTTCATTAGTGCTTGTCAGCCTTTTTCCCCGGGGTAATTTTCATTCTCACCACTAGATGGCAGTCTTTAATTTCTTTGCTTTTATGCTTGATGGCTTTATCATAACATTTTTACCTCATCATGCCGCCTATCAGCTGTCTCCCGTGGGACCTTCAGCTGTCCAGCACAGAAGACGTAGAGACAAACTGCCACTTGATACTACAGATGCAGATACAGTGTAATGGATAGTATACTGTACTCTGCTAGAGGCATATGTTGCAGAAAAGCCTACACAGGATTCCACGCTCCTCTATGTTTAAGATGAATCACCGATCAATACGCTGCTGTCTGAAGCTGCAGTTCTTCATCCTCTTTGGCTCTTATTCCCTGTATTAAATTGATGCCAAATGGTTCCCCACACTGCTGCAAGCAGAAACGTGTGGAGCTGTGACATCTGACACCACAGAAGGATTTTTATTTTTTCCTTTCAGTTTATTTTTACTTTGCCTTTTTGGGAGAGAAACAAGCTTAGAAGCTAAAAAAGAGAGAGAGGAAGAGTATAATTTATACGAACACAGAAATGTATCATTTAAAATGGCCCATTGCTTCTTCATGAATATCAAATATTTTACAGTTAAGTGATTGTACTATGTTGTATTTAATTTAGTACTATTTATAGAGAAAACTGACACCATCTTCATTAAATCCACTTTAGGCTGATTAACATCCACCAGCTACATCGAACCAGTGGGTAGGGTTAGGCTTAGGTTGCATTTTAGCTACATGTTAAACAAGTACAAGTTCTAAGGTTGTTGTAGGGTATTTACCCTAAAATATAAAGCGCCTTGAGGTGACTGTTGTTGTGATTTGGCGCTGTATAAATAAAATTGAATTGAATTGAATTGAATAAGATTATAAGTTTTTTGACCGATGAAGAATCCATTTAAAGAGTTAGATGTCAAGCTAACCCAAACCCTAACCCTTAAAAAGGTTGGCTGGTGACCTGGTGGATATTAAGAAGCTAGGTGAAAATGTGACCTTCTTTTACAAAGTAACCATGTTTTAGTTATGGGAGGTCAGGTGAAGGATTGTCTGTTTTCTAAATCAAAGGTAATCATAAGAAGAAATAGATGCAGTGTCTGTTGTCGGGTGTTTTTACACAAGAATTTCCTCTTGTGCTGTAGTTACTCTAAATGTCACAGTCTTTGGAAGTGACCCCTAGTTTTTGCCTGTCCCTTCTGTTCACGAGTGTTTTCATTTTCCTTGTGTTTCCCCCATCTGTGTCTTTTTATCTCTGTCAGTCTTTGTCCATCAATTTTCTTCCTGTTTTACTTTGAAAGACACTTCCTCACTGTCTTGATTGAGTTCACCTGTTCTTTATTATCTTCTTCCAGGTGCGTATATAGTCGAATTCTCCCTCAGTCATTGTCAGGTCATCGTCATGTTTCCTAACATTTCTGAGTCTTCTCGTGTTTCTCCTGTTGGCGTCCAGCTTTGTTTTTCCTTTCTTTCTTTTGTGAGGCTTGATCTTACCAGTTGTTCAAGTAGATTCAGCAAACTCTCTAAACTGCACACACTTTATGTGATTTATGAATTTAAGCTTGAAGAAGTGACGTGCTAAAAAATGATTATAATGTGGGAAAATAAAACTTTCCCCCCCTAGCTATCCCTGACCTTGTCAGGAATGACATTCCTAGGCTATGCTAGTGCATTGGTAGTCTGTTTGTGCTGTTGCTATTGTGGAGAACCCAGACATTATATTGACAAAAGAGCTTGTTTGTTGTTTTCAGGCATGCTTCTTTATCATCATCATGAACTCCACTGTGGCTGCCTTACCTGTTCAAGCCATAATTTTAACCAACTGGGACTCAACCTATGTGTACCGTCATTGCTCTTAGGCTGTGGGCTTTTGGAGGACTGCGTGCCATCCTCTGTAGCCTCTGCTTTGGTTGAATTCTCACAGTCTCTCTCTGTGCATAGCCAAAGAGCAAACAGACACCAGTGCAGCACCGTATATCATGCATCAAATTGAACTGGAAAGTGCCAAAAATGAGACTACATGACACTGCACTTAATTGGGTCCCAAGCAGTACAACCACAGATTGAAGTCAGTTAGATGGATGGTTGTCAAGATAGGCAAAGAACACAGATAGATTCTTTCATTTGTCAAGATGTCTTGAGTATTTGCACTGTAGAGATGGCACCAAATATTTATGTGGATCTGCTTCTCCCCTGTGCAAATAATGCATTAAGATGGTTCTCGGTTTTTCTACACTGCATTGATCACTAAAATACATACTGGTTTTCTAGAAAAACCCCAACAAATACTGTACTACAAAAGCATCACCATGCACGTAGCCCTCCAATGTTGAGAATGGAAAAACTGACTTTTCTTTTGGAAAAAATGTGAATACTTTTTGATGGGTGTCAGTTACAAATATTATTTTCTCTGTTCTCTGATTCCCTAGACTTGGGCTAATAATTTAATAAAAAAAAAAAAAGACAAATTCTAATTGCCACGAGAGTGTTAGGGTTAGTATTTGGGTTGGGGCCATCACAGATGATTACTCAGACCTCAGAGGGTTAAACAGTTGAGCTCACAAAGCTGCCTCTCACAAACGTGTTCAGAAATATTTCTTGCTTGATAATAAAAAGAAATTTAGCAGAGTGAGTCACACCTGCAGATGTACCCTGACACATAGCCTAACACTGCAACATCCTGATTTTGTACCAAGTAATTCCTGTGGTTATACTAGTGGCATCTCTGTAGCTCTTCTGTATCACCTGCAGCATTGCTGTTTGTACACAATGTGACAGACTATAGAGAACTCGATTAGGGCCCTGGCAGAGAGAGAGCAGTGATCTGCTGAAGCATTGCCCGAACAAGCTTTGCTGCAAAGTCACAGCATCCCCTCTCTCCAGCAGAGAGAATCAGACAGAAACACGCAGAGACGGGCAGCACAATTTGTTGCACTGCACTGAATATCTATCAGTTTAGCTATATTTGTACAGAGCTTGGTCGTGTTTCTCATTGAGTGCTGGCTGCAAGTTTCCGAGCCTTTGGGGTTGTAGCAGCAAAGAAAAGGTATACCAGAGTGCCTATCTGTGTAGGGCAGAGCCTTGCTGGATCAGCATTTCGCTCAAAGAAGATACAGAGAGAAAACCATACTCAGGTTATGAGTCTCTAGGGGAGCCATTTGCGGCTACTGCTATATACCAGGGTCTCTTCCTATTGGGCTATCTCCTGTTTTCTCCCTCTATCCTGCTTTAATTGTGCCACATTTCACTGCTTTTCTGCCTTTGTACTGTTTCCAAGCCTTTTACATCCCCCGCTCTTGCCTCTATTGCTCATCATTTCAGAGTTTCTTCTGTCATGAAATCAGAAACCTCTTGCTGTTGCCAGAAAAGAGGAGAAAGGCACACAATATAAGGTCCACTTTGGAGTAACTTGTAATCTCTCAGAGAGTTCACCTTGATGTAAATGTGCACCTAATCAATAAACAGCATTAAAGCAGTAACAATAGGCTTGGCGTCTTGCCCCCTTAAAGGCACACGGGGGAATTGGGTTCATTTATTTAAGAGCTCCTTTGCTGCCAGTTATCCTATTTTTAGTGTAATAAAAAAAAAAGTTTATATTGTCTTTTGCTTTTCCTTCCCTTTCCTAGTATCTTTTGCTGTTTGTCTCCCCTAGCCACAATCCCACGGCACACAGCATTTTTCGGACTAATTTGTTCAGGCCGGTATCTTTTCTGTAGGCGAGGGCAGCCGGTGCATGCTTGACTTTGACTCACCTTTCTAATTCGACTTGGTTTCTTTGTGAAGTGCTATCAGGGGTGTTTATTCTGCTTCTGAGACTGCAACACGGAGCTAAAGGGCAAAAGGACACCAGTCACTCAGGACCCATCCTGCTAATGAAGACAGATTAGTCAAGCAACAGTGTTCACACGCATAAACACGTCAACACAAACTAAGATGCCAGTCCCTATTTAAGCTGAGACACATTACAGCGTGTCGTTTTTTTTTTTTTTATTACGATATGTTATATTCATGCCATCCATCCATTTTCTTTTGCTTATCCAATTAAGGGTAGTGTGTGTGTGTGTGTGGGGGGGTCTTCTTGCTGTGAGGCAATGGTGCTAAGGCCCACACCATCGTCATGCCCTGTTATATTCATTACTACCTAATAAACAAAATATTACTGTATAATTATGTTATTATGGCAATGCTAACTAATATTTTACAGGTGCTCTCACTGTATATGTATAAATTTATATATATATATATATATATATATATATATATATATATATATATATGCTAACCAAGCTTGCTTGATGACTTAGCACTCCACCCTTTTATCCATATAAGGTAACTTCTGGCTCCAAAACCCCATTCTTAACGACTTGCAACAGAAAAGTCCAAAACCTGTCAATCAATATGGCCACGCCCCTAATTCCAGTCTCCAGGTGGATGAGTCATAAAAAAAAAAAAAAATCCTCTTTAATGCTGTGAAGATGGGTGTTTTAAGATTGGAGTCCATGAGGATTGACTCACTTTTGAAGTCAGCCTCAAGTGGCTAAAAGAAGAACAGCAGTTTTTCAGTGTTCGCTTCATTTTTAAGCCCCAGAGGTTCAGGCTTGGTTTAGAGCGGTCTGAAGCCTGAGCTTTTGGCTCACAGGGATTACTTGTACATACACTGACCTCATTTTTTAAAAGGCTGGTCATGTTTGATATGAGCATCCACCAGTGTAACAGTATATGTATGACATGTATGTGTATGTATGAAAACAAAAGAAAAGCGCAAGTGGTCATCTTCAAGTTGGGATTTCAAGATACCAAACAAACAGCTGCATTTGATTCCTGAAGATGAAGAACGTTGGATTTTAAAATAAAATAGACCACAAAAAAACGACACAAGCCACTCAGGTGTTTCATAGACAAAAGCTGTTTTAATGAAAATCTTTCCTTTTCTGTCAAGTAAAAAAAGTTAATCATATGCATACTATTTATAGCTTCAACATAGCAGGCAGTAGAAAAGGAGTTCACATTTAAAATATTCAGAGCATTCAAAAGCATATGTCTTCTAATAAATTGAAACTGAGACATTCCAGTACATTGTCCTCTCACTACAGTTGTAGTTTTTGGCTGGTCTGATCAGTGGTGTTCAGCTCCTTAGCTACAAGAGACGTGTGTACAGTATGCAAGGCTGGGCTCAAATTCTATCCAAAATCCTTCTGTCCACGTCCAGAGCATTTTGAATTTGGCTGTCAGTGCCAGAGCCGGGCTGCAATGTGCTATGTGAGCTCAATCAATTAACGTGAAAGGCTTTGGGAAAAGGATTCAGGATAATCTTTTGGCCCAGCTAATTTCATTTTTGACATAACTACCAAATAAATAAATAAATAAAAATAAGTTTTTGTTTCAGTTTTTAACAGCTGAAATGGCTAAGTAGAATTTTGCAGAGGTCTTTTCTGTTGATAGTTAATCACCTAGGTGTCTGCATTTATGGAAGACTACTTGTTCCTTTTTCTGCTCCCGGGAAGGTTTGCATTATTTCACATGACATCTGAGAGGAAAGCTGCATTTAACTCACACACAACAAAAATATACACAAGCTGATATCATGTACATACTTTAATCCTCACTGGGTAACGCGTGTTTGAAGTATAGTTAGTTTCACTTCTATCAGAAGGTCGATATACATCAAAGCATTGGTGCCAAGGTTACTGAGGCTCCTGTCTAAATTTCAAGTTCTAGCAAGATTTTACATGAATTGTGAAATGATCTAATGTGGTATGTTACCTGGACCATATTCTGTGTGACGATACTGGTGCAGCTCTAAACTCTGTACCATAACAGACTTCCAAATTTACTGGAACTCCAGCAACCACTCTGTCCAGCCAGTTTTTAAAAGCACGTGTTATTTGTAAGTTCCTTATTCATGCTAAAGAGTTACCTAGCAAAAGATTTCTTAAACAGAAACGGAACATACAGTTATGTTATCCAAGCACTTTGCCTATGGCAGCTGATTCATTGTGTGTGCTGACTTTTTAAAGTGGACCTATTATGCTTTATCCATTTTTTCTGTCATGTATATACTAAAGTAGACATGCTCAATGTAAGTATAAGTAATCCCTGTGAGCCAAAATCTCAGACTTCAGACTGGTCTAAATGCTCACTTCCAGACAGTTTTTTCACCTCTTGGCTCTGTATGATGTCAAAGAGAGGGGAAATCCTTATATGGTCATCTGAGGCACGAGCACAGAAGCCTCACCCACATGCTTTTCGAATCTCCATTTTGCTAGGGTCAGCCAATCAGAATGAAGTTAGCTTAAATAGAGGCAGAGGGGAGCTAAAACGGCTTGTTTCAGACAGAGGTCCCAGTATAAAATAAAAAATTATTTTGAATTGTGAATCATGCAAAGCTATGATTCACAATTCAGAGTTCAAGAGTAAAAGCATGGAACTGGAAATGAGCATAATAGGTCCACTGTAACACCATAGAGTGTATATATACGCTGTTACTGATAGGATAACACCAAATGAGAAAGAAATGTACCCCAAAGCCCATTGCACACTTGTTGCACATCATTTCAAAGACACATGTGGTTCAACTTAGTACACAAGCAAAACACTGTGCACCATTATCAGGTCTGAAGTTTGTGAAGCCTGCTTTATAATGCTGTTTCGGTCACAGAAATGGAAAATGCAATTTTAGCTGAGACCGTTTTTAACTGTTCTACCAACTCTTGGCAGTCAGGGGGCAAAAAAACATGTAATCACCCTGACAGGTGTCAAAAATTATTTACATTTTTCCCCAAAAAGCCATTTTTGCTTTTCTATAAAACATAGGGTTGTGGTCATCACAGATTATAACAGGCCTCACAGGGTTAAAACAGTGAATAACAGGCTTTGAAGTACATTGCCGGTGGGTGTGTCAGGAGCGTACCCTCTGTGTATAAACCCCCGGGGTATTAAATAGTGAATCAGCTGCCATAGGCGCTAATGCTTGGGTAACATAACAGAATGCTCAAGGAGCATCCATTTCTGTTTAAAAAGAAACAAGTTTTGCTATGTGTTGTAAGGGGTGAACACAGCCCTGGATCAAAAACCTATCCTCTTTTTCCTACAAGAAAAGCACTTTCTTCAGTCAGTTGTTAGCAACTTTGCACAGTGATAGTCACAAACTGCATAAAACCCCAAAACAAACCAAAAACACCAATTCATTTCACAGTGCAATCACTCACTCTGGTGAACTTTCAGTCTCTGGTGAAACATATATTCATATATGTTTAAATTTCTTTAATTGCTGAAAAGGGGGGGGGGGGGTTCTGAGAGGAGAGAGTAGAGGGATACATTATAAGGTAGATAGTAGGTTAACAGGATTACTTTATCAGGATTACTGATAATGTAATTTATTGGTTTGTACATTTGGAGTGTACAGGGACAACTGCACATATAGAACCTAAAGAATAAATAAATTATAGATGTGACTGGGTTGGCAGCATGGGAGTGCACGCTTGAAGGCATTTTAATGATGACACAGATATATGCAGGGGAAGACTGGTGGTGGTGGTGTTAAAGCAAGGCGCTCAGGAGGAGAGGGTGGGAAAGTGTAAAAGGCAGAGGGAGGGAGGAGGTGAGAAAGAGAGGAGGTGGGG
Organism: Paratilapia polleni; assembly: GCA_015106735.1. Taxonomy (NCBI): domain Eukaryota; kingdom Metazoa; phylum Chordata; class Actinopteri; order Cichliformes; family Cichlidae; genus Paratilapia; species Paratilapia polleni. The sequence goes on along the minus strand of VUQI01052158.1, from coordinate 1,150 downwards.
TGAGAGTGGAAGTGGGAGAAGGTGTGGAGGGGAGGGGATGAGAGGGGAGAGGAAGCATGAATAATCCACAGGAGAATCACGACAGGATTAAGACAAGGTGCGAGCCAAAAATAACCCCAGCCAAGGCAGCTTGGCGCAATAACGCTGCAACGGAGCACAACACGACAGCAGCCACTCCTGCTGCCAGTCTCTGTCAGCTCAGGAAGTAAAATGGGAGGGGATTACAAAAAGCTACTGTGATGTTGCTGTGTACAGTAAAACTTCCAGTGACATTTGATAAAAGACCTAAACTTTCTCTTCAGCCGGTGTATAACATAGACATTTTGAAAAATAATCACATTATGAAAAAAATTGGAGTGAATATAAAAAGCCAGTTCCCCCCTCCTGAAGCCTCACATCCTACAAAAAAAAAAAAAAAAAAAGCCATTTAATGAGCCTTAAAAGGGCACTCCAGCAGTTTGATAGGTCAAGGTCAATGAGCAGCATTCAGCTACCTTTTAACAATTGCTTAATGTTATCTATGGTTTGGGAGAGCTTTTCAAACAAAGATCCAAACTATTTTTGGTAGAAATTGTGCAATCACCCTCTGAGGTCTAAGTCATCATCGGTGACCCCCTTAACCCTAACCCCATGTTTTGGTGAAAAACACAAAGGTCTTTTTGGGCAAAATGTAAATATTTTTTGATGCGTGTCAGTGAGAATGATTACTTTCTTTATCTCCTGATTGTCAAGGCTGTGGAGAGCAATAAACAAAAGTAAATATACAGTGCCGCGATAAAGTATTTGATTTCTTAGTTTTTTGCATGTTTGTCACACTTAAATGTTTCAGATCATCAAACAAATTTTAATATTAGTCAAAGATAACCTGAGTAAATACAAAGTGCAGTTTTTAAATGATGATTTCATTTATTAAGGGAAAAAAGATATCCAAACCTACTAAACTTAAATCATAAATTAACTAGGATTAATCAAATTTTTTAGAAAGCTGAGTGCAATTTTACCAGCCACACCCAGGCCTGATTACTGGGGAAGTGGGGAAGAGGGCGCTCTCACTTGGTGTGGTCTGGGTATTGTATCACTTCCTGTTCCTGTTGCATCGCACAGTGGTGCTTGTTGTGTAGCTTGATTAACTAACTACGAACTTTCACAT
>VUQI01052155.1:3416-16638 GCA_015106735.1 Paratilapia polleni | reverse complement strand
TTAAGCCACTTAACACTGACCTATGAATCATTCAAGCATAAAAAAAGGCACCTAACTCAAGGGATGAACCAGTGTTGTGTCTACGCATAACAGACAACTTGGCAAAGAACCAATTGTGAATTACATACTTAGGCACTTTGTTATTAGCAGCCTGTCACAAAAATACAATTTGTTGCCATTTTTTTTTGTTGAATCTACAAAATATGCCGAAGATAACACAGTTTGACAGGCATACAATAGTAGTTTTGCACCAACACGTTGATTCCCAAAGAGCTATTAGCTGAAAACCTGGCATATCTCAGCATGGTGTGTTCTTAAAAAGTTTGAGGAAATTGGACAAGTTGAGGACAAAAGAGAAAGTGTCAGGCCTCAAAAACTATTTATAGCAGAAGAACAGTATCTGAAAGTCACATTCTTAAGACATAGGAAAAAAATCTGGCAAAGACCTGACACAGGATCTGAGAGATGCATCTGACCCTTCAGTTGATCCATCTACTGTTCACTGAAGCCTCAGCAGAAATGGTCTCAGTGGCAGGTTGGCTGTCGAGAAGCCATTCTTAAGGAAGGGAAACTGAGAAAAGGCTGAGGTATGCCAAATTACACAAGAACTGGGCTGAAAATCAATGGCAACAAATCTTATGGAGTGATGAATCCACATTTGAAATTTTTGGTTCAAATTGTCATCAGTATGTATGGAGGAGGTGAGCAGAGAGGTACAACAGTGAGCCTCTACATCAATCTGTAAAACATGGTGGAGGCTCTGTCATGGTTTGGGGCTGCACTTCAGCCAGTGGTGTTGGAGATCTTGTCAAAATTGATGGAATTATGATCGCAGAAAAGCACCATCAGATTTTGATCCACCATGCAATACCATCTGGAAATCATCCGATTGGCAACGGCTTCATTTTTTCAGCATGACAATGATCCCAAACACACTGCCAATGCAGTAAAAGCATACCTGGATAGAAAAAACACACAATGGATCACTATCAGTCATGGACTGCCCTCCCCCATTGACCTCAACAAGCAGTGTGGGATCATCCTGACAGAGAACAGAACAAAAGGCAGCCAACATCCAAAGAAGAGCTTTGAATGTCTTTCAAGAAGCCTGGAGAACTATTCCTGAAGACTGCTTAAAGAAATTATCAGAAAGCTGCCTAAGAGAGTTCAGGCTGTTTTGAAGAAAAAAGGTGGTCACACCAAATATTGACTTTCAAGCTGATTCAAAGTGTACAAAGTCTGTTTTTGCCTTATATACTCTATTTCCATTTATGTTTGCATGTTTAAAAAAAAAATCGCTGCACTTATTTCCCATTTTCCTAGCAAAATATAAAGAAATTAGGCATGGCTCAAGACTTTTGCACAATACTGTATGTCACTGAAAAGCACATTTTCCTTCAAAGCAACTGGCGTGCACCAGTGGCGTGAATTAGTCAGTGAGCAACAACTGAATCTGACTTAAGCCTCAACCTCTACACTGCTGTTGTGGTGGTGTATTTCAGTGCCATTTGTGTGTCTGTTATGTGTCTGTCAGCAAGATTATGCAAAAACTAGCAGGCTAAATGGTGATATGGAGCATGGCTAAATGATGAGCCCATTGAACCTGGCACAGACACAAGTCATTTTCATAACAATAATAAAAAGTGTGAGCTAGAGCATTGGCCCCGGGTGAGTGCTCTTCTACTTTTTATTTTGAGCTATTGTCAGAAGAAACACTAAAACTCCAATCTAAACTGTAAAAAGCTGTTCTGTTTTTTCTTTTGTCTTTAAATGAATTCAAAATAATGTTTTAATGGACTTTTTAATGGATTACATTTAATGAATTGGATTTACATTTAGATGTGATGATAGTGTACTTCTGCAAATCAGACTTTTTTTTTGTCTGGTGAGTTTATTAGCAAGAGAACATCCATCCCTGAAGTCCATGAAGGATTGATGATAATGTTCTGAGCTACAAATGCAGAATGTTTATTTAGTTTTAGATTTGACGATGTTTAAATAGTGTCGTGCGGGTCCATAGGCAAAATCTAATTACTTATATCTATTACTTCTATTCCTCAGAAGGGGTAGGCCTCGTAGCATAGGACATAAAGCAGAAACATGCACAGGAAAAAAGACAAAACAGCATTTTATTTGGATGAAGTAGCTGTAGATTCTTGGGATCAGCTGATGTAAAGGAACATCAGTTATGACTCTAATAGCAAACCCTTAATGTAAATGGTGCATTTGGTCCTGAGTAACTGGCCAGATTCTGACACATTTATTTTACACAATAGATTTACACACAAACACAGACAACAAGGACTTAAAGAGTGTAGTGTTTTCCCAACAATGAATGAATATACAGTATATGAACTCACCAGTCACTTCATTAGTTACACTTTGCTAGTACTGGGTTGGACCCCATTTTGCCTTCAGAACTGCCTTAATTCTTCATGGCATTCAACAAGGTGCTGGAAACATTCCTCAGAGATTTTGGTCCATGTTGACATGATAGCATCTCACAGTTGCTGCAGATTTGTCGGCTGTACATCCATGATGCAAATTTTCCATTCCACCACATCCAAAAGGTGCATTTTTGGAATTGAGACCTGCTGATTGTGGAGGTTATTTCACTACAGTGAACTCAATGTCATGTTCAAGAAACGAGTTTGAGATGCTTTGAGCTTTGTGACATGGTGTGTTATCCTGCTGAAAGCAGCCATCAGAAGTTGGGTACACTGTGATCATAAAGGGATGGACATGGTCAGCAACAATACTCAGGTAGGCTGTGGTGTTTAAACAATGCTCAGTTGGTACTGAGGGGCCCAAAGTGTGCCAAGAAAATATCCCCCACACTATTACACCACCACCAGCAGCCTGAACCATTGAAACAAGACAGGATGGATCCATGCTTTCATGTTGTATAGGCCAAATTCTGATCCTACCATCGAAAAGTGGCAGCTACAATTGAGACTCATCAGACTAGGCAACATTTTTTAAATCTTCTATTGTCCAATTTTGGTGAGCCCATGAGACCTGTAGCCTCAGTTTCTTGTTTTTAGCTAATAGGAGTGTTCCCAGTGTGGATCTGTTTCAAGGTTCAACGTGTTGTGCATTTACAGATGCTCTTCTGCATACCTTGGTTGTAACAAGTGGTTATTTGAGTTACTGTTGCCTTCCTATCAGGTCAAAGAGGTCTGGCCATTCTCCTCTAACCTCTGGCATCAAAAAAGGCATTTTCACCCAGAGAACTGCCGCTCACTGGATACTCTCTCTTTTTCAGACCATTCTCTGTAAACTGTAGAGATGTTTGTGTGGGAAAATCCCAGCAGATCAGCAGTTTCTGAAATACTCAGACCAGCCCATCTGGCACCAACAACCATGCCACATTCAAAGTCACTTAAATCACCTTTCTTCCCCATTCTGATGCTCAGTTTGAACTTCAGCAAGTCATCTTGACCATGTCTACATGCCTAAATGTATTGAGTTACTGCCATGCAATTAGCTGATGAGATATTTGCATTAACGAGCAGTTGAACAGGTACACATAATGAAGTGGCCAGTATAGAAGAGTGTATAGAAGCAGAGGAATGTTTCATTTGTTTTACTCCCTTTTACATCTATTGTAGTTAAATTAATGTAATGCAATCAAGTTAAGAAAAATATTGTCTCAAAAAGTCTTTTTTTTTATTGATTTGAAGTTTGCATTATCGAGATAGACAGTATTGTAAAATAAGTTAATAACTGTGTTCTGCAAATTGCACATAAAAATAACTTAAAAAGCACCATCAACTATTACAGTACCTACAAGTGACCAGTGCAAACAATATTTGCAATGTTATAGTAAAGGAAGTGTTGACAACATTTGAAATAAGTTGACACTCAGTTCTCATCTATACATAGGGGTGTGTTTCTGTGATAAACAATCAAAGGAGAGCCCTAACCATTTACCCTGTAAATCACAAAATACATATTGTACACCTTTGACAGCAAAGCCATGATTACAAATTAACTCAATATTACTACAGTATATCAAACACAGTACATTTATAATAACTGCCTCCCAAATATACTAAAGTACCAACTTGTATGTGTCATACTTGCAGCCAATTTAATTTCCAAAGGTCAAATAAAAGTTTTTCTTCTGCCAGGAGCAAATGACTCATATTTTAATAGTAAAAGGCTGACAAGTATTTGCATAGCACTTCTCTAAATGTGTTAGAAGTGCATAATTTCAGCTTTACCTGGAGGGTACTGTTAGCCAAAAGATCAGCACTTTTAAGTGAATAGTCTTTTTAGTGAACAGTTAAATATGGTCACTAAATTCAGGTATGTTAATCCCAGAAATAACAAATTTATTACTGAGGAGTTTAAACATGTACTTACACAATTTAGCTTACACAAGCTAATGAGAAATCTAAATGTAGGAGTACTCTTTCCACTGGTGCTTGGAGGAGTGTTTGAGGCAGATGAATATTTTAATACATTTTACATATTTAGCCATGTTGAAACCAGATCAACACCTACAAATGCATTGATAGTGACTTAGTGCTTTCAAAGTATCTGAAACTAACAAATTTCACTGGGAATTTACTTTAGAAACCCCAAGCATATTAATGTAAGCCATGTAGCTTGGCACATTTTTGGTGAATAAGAAGAGAAATAAAAAAAGAAAATCATAAATAAATTACATGGTTGTTGCCCAAACACTTAAGGAGTATGTTATTAATTCCTGAAAATATCAAGTTTAAGTAACTGCACATTTTTTGCAAATATGCTTATAAATATTCTGTAAACAATATTAATTACAACAAATATCAGGGCCAGGCCACTTTTGCATGCCTTTGAACCATCTCCAAATTAATACAGAGGTTGTCTGTTTCTAAAGTTCTTTTTCCCCATGTGGTGGCCATAAGGGCTTTCTCTTTTTGGCAAGCAGTTTTAGCATCATGCTCATGTGTTAGGGGAACTGAAATGCCTCGATCCTTTGATAAATCTCCACCGGCAGCCAGGTTAGTGATACCAAATATTTGAGGGTTGTGTTTGAAGCATTCAAAAGCATCCTTGCCCTTCTCATAGCTCTGACCCTTTAATGTCACTATTTGTGGTTGAGCAGGGGAGTTGGATGAAGGGAAGTGAATGGTCTGTCTGTGGATTGCACGAAGTCTGACCCCGATCTTTGGCCTTAAGCAGCACTTTACGTGGCACCGGGGGCAGATGCAGCCCTTCATAGAGACCTGGCATAGTGTACCCAGGTCTCTGCATATTATCCTGCGGAAGTTCGGTCTTAGCATTAGGTAGATGATTGGGTTGTAGATGGTGGAGGACTTGGCAAACATGGCTGGCATGGCAAATGCCAGAGGAGGGATGTTTTCAATGTGTCCAAAGGCAGCCCACATGGACACCACAGCATATGGACTCCATGCCGCAAAGAAACCAATGCAGACAGCCACGCTTAGCTAGCAGAAAAAAAGAACACAGAAAGTGTAATCGCATGTTATTCAACATTTCTTCTCACCAAATCCCATTAAAAGACCAAACACTACTGAAGTCACACCTGTTACTTGTCAACTTCCCCAACTATCTGCATCAGTTAGCTCCAAGCCTTCTAATTTCTATCAAACATGTAACACCTTACCTTGCCCATGAATATAGCAACAAACAACTATGCGCTGTAAAGATAAAGTTGAATAACTTATGGTGTCCTTAGAAGAGAATAAAGTCACACTGTGTCTGTATGTGTCGTAGTCTGAGATTCCCTGTCATGTTTTGGTAGCCTGTCCGGTCACGGGTACATGCATGTGCATTTGAAACTGTTGGTCCTCCCTGTATTTAATTTTATACTTTTCATACCCACAAGTACATAATTTCCTCATCACTGGCTCTGTGCAGATGCTGTGTACCATGTCCGTATGGCCACATACGCTACAAGGGCACCAGACTGTGCTGGAAAACAAACAAAAAAAAAAAAAAAACCACAACAAATTTGGCTACAAAGACTTAACAAATATTCTTCTCACTCTGCATGAGGAATAAGGCATTTTTGTATGTGTGTTTTGAACGAATCTGAGGTATTCTCACAGAGAAAAGAATATGATGATTTATCAGCAAAGGCAGCAGTAGCTTCTCATCCATCACAGTGAAACCAGAGCTTCTCTGCTAATGGGAAGCTGCATTATGAGGAGGATATATTGAGGTCACTGTCAATTTCTACAACAAATGGAGGTGAGGAACTCTCTTTTCTCTAAGGCAGTGCTTTTATAAGTTACCCATGAACCCTGGCCTTCCCAGCACCACATGATCATACTATGCAAGTTTTTTTATTGTCCTACCTAACTGGTACTTCTTTCTTTCATTTAAAGTTGAAAGTAGGGAAAAAGATTACAGATATGAATAAAAGTTTCTACCTCTGAGTTAAGTTTCAGACTTTTAACATTTTTACTTATTTATTTATTGATGGGTCAGTACTGTATCATCATTCAATGAAATACATGTGGCATGTTATGGGGAAAAGATGGTGAAAGAGACCCTAAAAGTGGTTAAGCAAAGTTTACCTTAACTTACCTTAACAATAATTATCTGGATGCTGCTCATGTGCATCTGCCTTGATGCATGTTGCTCCATAGTCTTGCGAGATGCATGCACTGTGACCAGAATGCCTGTGTAGGATGCTAAGATAGCACAGCATGGGAGGATGTAGCAGAAGATGAACAGTGCCACAGTGTAAGAGCGTGCTGTGCTGAGTTGATTGGACAGGCGCCAGTCAATGCAACAGGCGGTGCCATAAGGCTCTGGTCCATACTCCCCCCAGTGGGCCAGTGGGGAGCATGCAAACAGCAGGGCGTAGACCCAAGCACAGGCAATAAGCAGACGGCCGTGAACAGAGTTAAACCTGTTTCCTGTAAAAACAGATTTTGTTTATAGTTTATCATCAAGTTGATATACAGTATAGTGCCATAGAACTGGATCTGAAGTCAGAAGTGTTTAGCTTTTCCCAGCAGCTATAAATGCAGCAGAGAACTTAACTCTTCAATAGAGAATGCTGCTATTTTTTGGACTTCCTTGAGAGGGAATTTATAATGTTGCACTCGTTTAAACTGACAGAAAGTGATGAGAGTAGCATTAAAAAATAAAAAGGGCAACTTGAGAGAGAAGTTCATATCTTTATGTTCTCCATACTTGCTGCTAAGGTGGTCTCAGTCCTTCACAGTGAACAGAGTTGGGGGAATCAAGGCAAACAAAGAGCAGATTATGAAGTCAAAGAAGCCCTCCATAAACTGAACCTGGTTAGCTAAGGGACTCTACTCAACTCTAAATGTAATTCATGTGGATGTGGATTGCTGCCATTGGCTGCCACATGCATCGTACCATACAAAATCCATGCCTTCAAACTTTGGTAAACATAAAAGGTAAACTTGAGACCATCTTGCAGGAATGTCAGTTCTCATTCCAGGAGACTAATTAGGGCTAGTCTCCCACGTCCAAAATGACTTGCTCCCTGAGAGATGAAGACGGTTAAATTTTTTTCCAAAAGAGCTCAGTCCACAAAGAAGGCTCTATGCTTATCAACAGCATTTTTCCAGGTCTGAGTCTTAGTTTTGCACATACAGTGACTAGAGCCTGACATTTTTTTAGTATGATGATAGGTAGGCTGTATCAGTTTCACTGGAGTACTAAAAGTACATTGGGTAATTATACAGACTGCTAATTGTCAAGCTAGCTCAGGTAGAGCATAAAAGGTTAGGCAACTGGAGGCCTCATTAAACAGCAGTAAAAGAGAAAAGATGAGGCCTCTAATGCAAGATAAGTTAATTAAATGACGAGTGACGTTATGTCAGCCTTATATAGTACATAGGCATCATGACTGCAGGAACTCATAATGAAAGGAGTGTTTCTGTAAATATGTAGGGTTAGATATTATGAATTAAAAGCCATTAAAGTAAACATATCCATTTGTAGGCTCATATTTTAAAATAACTTTTGCTTTTCAAGTAATGGCATTTAGGTTCCAGTAATGGTAAGCATACATTTTTTTTTTAAACACTGGAAAAGAATACACTTTTTTTTAGGCCAAATAGAAAACCCAGTTGCACTCAATTAACCAACATCACAAGTAGTACTTATTGAGCGCAGCCCCTTGAGTTGTCAGTCATCAAAGAAAAGCTAATGTGCAGTGCTTTACAGAGGGATTATCATTTCATTTCTTTCCACAGATAAATCAACAATCAGCCACTTAGAGATCTGGTGGTTAATCCTATGTCATCTCACTGAGCAAAAACAGCCTCTTTGAAGACTTACCATAGAGCGGATAACATACTTTCACAAAGCACACCATGCTTAGCAGGGTTAGAGTGGTCAGACTGCAGATGCCAAACAACATGCCACAAAATGCGTATATGGAGCACACTGTTTTCCCATACAGCCACCTGCGTGGGAGGGCAAGAGGGTGTGAGAAAGAGGACAGCGCAAAGCAAAGACAGAGAACAAAGATCAATGAATGAGATGAGGAGAAAGGGAAAAAATAGAGTAGCTTGAACATGACACTCCATTACTGTGAACTCACAGGCAATCATACTGCTAACCAACCATATTGTTAAATGAACTATGAAATATGACAGTGAGTCTGATTTAACAGCAACACCTATAAGCAAACGTCCTCATAGCATGTTTCACTTGAAAGTAGCCCATTCTCCGGTGGTGAGAACAACCACTTTGTCTTTGTCGGTGATTAATGCTGACAAGTTTTGTACCTGTGTGAGAAGCTTGAAGTTATCGCCATGGGGTAGAGGGACAGGGTCAGGCCCAAGTCACTAACAGCAAGGTTGATGATGAAGTACTCAGCAGGCTTCAGGAGGTTCTTTTTCTTGTAAGAGATGTACAGTAGTGTGCTGTTGCCAAATAGTGAACACACTCCTGCAAAAATAAAACAGAACAAAAAGCCCTGGATGTGAGTAAATGCTGACGGTGTTCCATACTGATGAGGAGATAATGTCAGGGATTTTGTTTTCGCTTTTCAGATCTTCTGTCTATTTAAAGCAAGTCAAACACTTGGGATAATATGCTTCTTGGTTAGAATTAGTAAGATTACACCAGATATGACTTTCACATCTGCCCAATAAATATAAGCCTCAACCAATGTGTAACTAAGTAATTTATCTTTACATATTATTGTAAATACATAAGGTGAATTAATACAAACACTACACAGATAAGGTGTACTACAACTAAGTACTAAAGTGACATACAGAATTTGTACTGGTAATCAGTCTGGTGCCCAAACTGCTGCCAATTCTCCACTAATAGCATGAGTATAAAATTGCTTTAACCGGGTTCATCTCAACACCCGTTTGATCTACATACTCTTAACTCATCTTGGGGATTGTTGATATCTACATGACAAGCAAACATAAAAGACATTCACATTCATTAGTTTGCAATGAAACCTGAAAACTTTAAAGAAATCACATTGAGTGAAGGTAAGAATGCCCTCTACTCTAAGAGTCACAAATAATCACCCTTTAACATTTTTACTTTAATTTTAGCTCTTTAACACCAAAACAATTTGGGATGGTCAATCTAAATATAGAAATAAATTCTATTTTTAACATGAGTCAAATTGGATTCATTTGGACATAATGCTTTCAAGTATTTATAACTTTGCTGGACTGTATACTCTGCCATGCACATTTCACATCTTTACAGTAGAACACTTTTTTAAACAGGGAACAAGAGGAACCAGGAACTTCATTAGGTACACCTAATGCTAGTACCGGGTTGCACCCTCTTTTGCCTTCAGAACTGTCTTAATTCTTCATAGCACAGACTCAACAAGGTGCTGGAAACATTCCTCAGAGATTTTGGTCCATGTTGACATGATAGCATCACACAGTTGCTGCAGATTTGTCAGCTGCACATCCATGATGCCAATCTCCTCTTCCACCACATCCAAAAGTTGCTCCATTGGATTGAAATCTGGTGACTGTGGAGGCCATTTCTCTACAGTGAACTCATTGTCATGTTCAAGAAACCAGTTTGACATGATTTGAGTTTTGTGACATGGTGCGTTATCCTGCTGGAAGCAGCCATCAGAAGATGGGTACACTGTGGTCATAAAGGGATGGACATGGTCAGCAACGATACTCAGGTAGGCTGTGGTGTTTAAACAATGCTCAGTTGGTACTGAGGAGCCGAAAGTGTGCCAAGTAAATATCCCTCACACCATGGCACCACCGACACCAGCCTGAACAGCTGATACAAGGCAGGATGGATCCATGTTTTCATGGTGTTTACACCAAATTCTGACCCTACCATCAGCAAATTGTAGCCTCAGTTTCCTGTTCTTAGCTGACAGGAGTGGCACCTGGTGTGGTCTTCTGCTGCTGTAGCCCATCTGCTTCAAGATTTGACGTATTGTGCATTTACAGATGCTCTTCTGCATACCTTGGTTGTAACAAGTGGTTATTTGAGTTGCCTTCCTGTCAGCTCGAAGCATTCTGGCCATTCTCCTCTGACCTTTGGCATTAACAAGGCATTTTCACCCAGAGAACTGCTGTTCACTGGATAGTTTCTCTTTATCAGACCCTTCTCTATAAACCCTAGAGATAGTTGTGGGAAAATCCCAGTAGATCAGCAGTTTCTGAAATACTCACACCAGTACATCTGGCACCATTAGCCATGCCATGTTCAAAGTTACTTAAATCACCTTTCTTCCCCATTCTGATGCTTGATTTCAACTTCGGCAGGTCATCTTGACCACTTCGCCAAATGCATTGAGTTGCTGCCATGTGATTGGCTGATTAGATATTTACATTAACTAGCAGTTGAATATTACCTAATGAAGTGGCCGGTGAGTGTATATGTAGCTTTCAAAGCACTATTCTACAGAATTCTAAGAAAGTCCCAGTTCCACTGTCTTACCTGCACTGTGTAATGTACAGCATCCTGTATATTCATATTTACCCAGCAACATATACATATACATAGTATTGCTGCAGATTCTCTAAAATATGCTATATGTTGAAAATCTTCATTAATGCTGCCAAAATGAAAGACTGTTCATGAAGTAAAAAACAAACAAATAAACAAACAAAACCCCCCAAAAAACACCTACCTCACTGTGTCTATGTAGCAAGCACCATATATGACAACTGTGCCCTAGAGGATGAATTACACACATGAATAATATATGTATGAATAATATAAACAATAAATGCAGAAGGAAGTGATGCGTGTACACAGTTGGTGTTGTATGTATAGGTGGAAGTGAAATGCATAACACACAGTAACACAGTTAAAAATAAAAGCAAACTTGCAAGGCTTCACAGCAGGCTGCCTTGCTTCATGCTGTTATTCATTTCAGCTTGAGCAGAACTCAGAGAAAACTCATTGATAGTATTATAAACTAGATTTTACTCACCAAAAACAGAGTAGACCACAGCCACAGTTATATCCAGTGGCACTGGTATGTTGGAGTGGAATGCAATGTCTTCAGTCAACAGCCCCATCTGCAAACAGGTTTTTTAGGAGCAATTTCAGAAACTGTTCTGTTAGTTGTTCTAATATATTATGTGTGTGTTTAAAGCCTTCAGGATTTGAAAATGTCAGTCTTTCTCATTGTATCTTATCAAAAAAGCACTATGTAGGGTAATGCCTTACACTGTAATTTTTTTTTTAGAAGGTTTTGCACATCAAATAATTTTAATTTTCAGTGAAATAAGCAGATGGTTTTCACACATGACCTTAAAGTAGCTCTTACATTACCTGCTCAGCATAGGCCAAATAGCAGGCAGGCCCAGTTAGAAAGAGCCATGTCAACACAGTGGAGCTTTTAGGACCCGAAGAGCCAGATGCTCGCCTCAGGAGTTTTTTGGAAGCCAAATAAATGAGTGAATAGTGGGCTATTTACCAGATGGCCCCAGATGCACCAATGATGGAATGGAACCAGGTACATTTACTGTAATGCTGTAATGTGAGGTAATGTAATACTTTATACTTCCACTCCCCTACAAACCACAGGGACGTGTCATTGTATTTATCTGACCATTTTTGTTTACATAAAATTATATGATTATGTGCTTTTAAAATAAAGTGTTTTTTTTAACAGATTACACTACCCAGAAAGTTGCTTGGTCAATTAAGAGAAAATTTACTGACCTTTTCATTTCAAATTGGGAAATATTTCATGCCTTATTTCATTTTAACCATTTTAAGTATTTTAATTTTTATGCAAACCAAAAAATGATCATACAAGAAAATAAGTAATTGGTGTAATCATTACACCTCCTTGACTGTACGTAGAGTAGATGCTGTTCCAAATGAATGATAATATTCCCCTGTATCTGGTGGCTGTGTAAATAAGAAACTTAAAATAAAGTAAAACGTCAGAGCTAAAGAGAGAGGCTGAACTATGTGGAAGTACTCAAAGCTCTCTTGTGTTACTGTTTAGTTAATATATTATTAGCCTTCTTCAGCATTTTTTGGCAAAACATGGCCACACATTGAGAATTATTTACATTATAAATGTAAGGTTAATTGTACATGTGTAATTCTCTTCAACTGCAAAAAAGTTGTTTCATTAGATGGAATTATTAATGGCTCATTAATAAGCTTGTGTCAGAGGGGACTAATATAACCAATTATTCTTTCCAGCATCCTAACCTGCTTGTAATTAAAACATTAAATACATTATGTGCCTGTATAGGCTACCAGTGTCATCAGCACTCACATTCTCCATGTTTTTCATTCTGCTTCAGCAACCAGAGTCAGATAGTGACTGACAGGTATAAATCAATAGATGAGATGAGGGTCAGTAAACAAGTCGTAGCAGGGAAATGCACCTCGAACACATCCTCACATGCCACTCCTGTGTACAACACTGAATTTTCTGCAGTGTTCTGTAAACCCTAATATGCGCCATTTTTAAAAAAAAATACATCTGTATTAATAATAATAACTAACTAATAACTAATTAAGCTCAACAGTCTGACTCTATATGGCAGATGTGCTACAAGATTCTGCAGTATAGTCATATAATGTTTAAGATTTACATCAGATTATTACGAAAAACATGGGCCTGAACTATTCATTAATTCTTAATTATAATGCGAATGCGACGGCAATACATACTTTGGCGTGATTTACATTCTTTTTGTGAAAATGCAACCAGATGGAACAAATGTAAAACTGTAGCAACGGAGCAGTAGAGAGATTAATCACAACCAGAATGCATAAAAAATAATCA
>VUQI01052153.1:7404-20294 GCA_015106735.1 Paratilapia polleni | reverse complement strand
AGGGTGATGCAGGACATGTGTGAGGACAGCGAGACAGTGGTGAGGTGTGCGGTAGGAGTGACAGATGGGCTCAAGGTGGTGGTGGGATTACATCAGAGATCAGCTCTGGGCCCCTTCTTGTTTGCAATAGTGATGGACAGGCTGACAGATGAGGTCAGGCAGGAGTCTCTGTGGACTATGATGCTTGCAGACAACATTGTGATCTGTAGTGAGAGTAGGGAGCAGGTGGAAGAAGAGCCTGGACAGGTGGAGGAATGCTCTGGAGAGAAGGGGAATGAAAGTCAGTAGAAGCAAGACAGAATACATGTGTGTGAATGAGAGGGAGACAGGTGTGACAGTGAAGCTGCAAGGAGCAGAGGTAGTGAAGGTGGATGAGTTTAAATACCTGGGGTCAACCATCCAAAGCAACGGGCAGTGCACAAGAGAGGTGAAGAAGAGAGTGCAGGCAGCATGGAGGTGAGTGTGAGGGGTTATGTGTGATAGAAGGAGAGCAGCAAGAGTGAAAGGGAAGGTTTACAAGATGATAGTGACCTGCTATGATGTACGGTACAGTATATATACAGCAATGCCATTTTTCTAATATTAGACACCATGAGTTCATCATATCAGAGCTATAAGGTTTTACCCACAAACCTCCCTTGAAGTGGTGTAAGCACATTTACTCAAGTACTGCACGTTACTTAACTAAAGTTCAGAGGTACTTAAAGTATTTCCATTTTATGCAACTTCATACTCCAAGATTTGTCAACAATATTTTAATTTGCTTTTTAGCAAAAGAAAAATACACAAAAAACAAACAACAAAACAACATACCTCAAATCCCAAAAAAATAAAATAAAAATACAAAATTTAATATCTGAAACTTATGGAAAGTGTGCTGACTAATCCTCTGGGGAAAGATATTTCAGGGCTTTCAGTGAATCCAGGAAATCCAGATAAGGGATATCCACCTCAAGACTTCCTGTTTCATGTGTCACTGTTTATTAATGCACATCAGTTTAAAAAACAAATCTAATAAAAAGCTAAACTCTCATCAGATAATGGCTGTGAGATTGCAAATGCAATTTTGCTCTGCAGATAGGCTATTTAACTGAATGCAGCCAAAACCTGCTCAAACATGATTGGCCAATAGTAATCTGGCTCAGAAAAAAATCTATAAACCTATAAATCTCTGCATATCATAAAATATAACAATATCAGTATTAACAATCTAATAATTGTATATATATTATACTGTATACCAGCCACATTTATTCCTTATGATAAATACAGCTACTTTTGATATCTTGAGTATATTTATCAGATAATCCTTCAATACTTTTATGTAAGGCACATTTTGACAGCATGACCTTGTAGTTACACTGGTGTGTGTTTAAGGTTTGAGTATTTCTTAACAGCTCCTAAGTAAATAGAACGACTGTGTGTTTCACTGACTTTTTTTTTAAAGAACGTGCTGTCCCTCACTACTTTAAGCATCCATTTCAGTGTAGTGATAATTTATCTGTGGTTTATTGTCTCTTCTGTGTGTCTCTGAATCCTCTTTTGAATACTGATCAGCCTACTGCTATTACCTAGTTTTAATTTTCATCCACCACTACCCTCACCCACTTCATTTTTCTAGTATCAATATAATCTGCAAACAATTTGAAAATAACCACAAGAAGACAATTGATCAAGGCCCAGTTGGAGGAAACTTATCTCTCCAGGCCATTTAAGCCATGCGTATAAAACTGACAATCTTGGCAGTTTTAACAAAAACAAATGGGGATGATTAACGCTTTCCTGTGGACTACGATTTTCAGCCTTATAACAACTGTGTGACAATTCATATCCTGTTTTAAATTAAATTTTTGATCCAGGAACATATTTGTCCTCTCACCATGTGTTAACTTTGAGAAAAACACTTCTTTCCTGAGTACCATGTGCTTTCTCAACCTCCAAATCTCCGGTTTGTTCCTTGTCAGTTTCTTATCACTTATTCTTTTGTTTTCATTCTCTTGCTGAACTAACCCCTTGTTTTTCCAATATATCCACTGAAGTGTGTGGTACAGTGATGCTGGTGGATTACTGTAAACCTTTGCTTGCTTTTTTTTCAGCAGGATCATGAATATTTTCTGTGAACTGTAACTTCCAAAAATAAGACTACCTGTCTCTTTCAATTGGTTTCTTGCTATTTAACCATGTCTCCAAGAAATACACCGATCAGGCATAACATTATGACCACCTGCCTAATACTGTGTTGTTCCCCTTTTGCTAACCATACGCAACAAACTGTGATGCGCTGTGTATTCTGACACCTTTCTATCAGAACCAGCATTAACTTCTTCGGCAATTTGAGCTACAGTAGCTCCTCTTTTCGATCGGACCACACGGGTCAGCCTTCACTCCCCACGTGCATCAATGAGCCTTGGCCACCCGTGACCCTGTCCCCGGTTCACCACTGTTCCTTCCTTGGACCACTTTTGATAGATACTGACCACTGCAGGCCAGGAACACCCCACAAGAGCTGCAGTTTTGGAGATGCTCTGACCCAGTCGTCTAGCCATCTCAGTTTGTCCCTTGTCACACTCGTTCAAATCCTTATGGTTGCCCATTTTTCCTGCTTCTAACACATCAGCTTTGAAGACAAAATGTTCACTTGCTCCCTGATATATCCCACCCACTAACAGGTGCCATGATGAAGAGATAATCAGTGTTATACACTTGACCTGTCAGTGGTTATGATGTTATGCCTGATCGATGTATATATATTGCAGAATGAGTAAGTGCTGCAAATATACAGCACATCGAATTCTGGCTAAATCTCCTGGGTGTAAACTCTGCTGCCATCCATACTATATCACCTCTCTGTGACTTTGGTGCAGCACTATAATTCCTGAAAAGTATATTATCTCTGAAAACAGTCCATGCAATGCTTAT
This sequence comes from Paratilapia polleni, assembly GCA_015106735.1. Classification (NCBI taxonomy): domain Eukaryota; kingdom Metazoa; phylum Chordata; class Actinopteri; order Cichliformes; family Cichlidae; genus Paratilapia; species Paratilapia polleni. Next base: position 17,375 of record VUQI01052153.1, on the reverse strand, counting down.
CATTTTGGTTATAATGTTGATTATGAATGAAATGATGAGTTCCACTAATATGTTCAAGTCACGGTTCTATCTTGTGAAACAAAGCCTGACTTTATTCATGCAATGTACATTTTCCTTATGAATTGAATTTTATCTCTGCAAATATTTACCCAATCATTTTACAGTCCATTGATTAAAAATACGTGCCTTTTCTGAAAAGTTTTGATGGCAGAGGGGCATGCTGGGAAATACTTAACGTGTACTTCCTGACCTTTCTCTATGTCATTTGTGGATGATGCGCGCGAACCTGTTGACGTCAATTATGCAACAATTTCTTTTTCGGAGAGTGTCTTATAGATGAGTTCGTCGGCGCAGCGGCATTTTTAATTATGTTTAGCAAGCTAAAACCAAAAGGTGGTGCTCAAAAGAGGAAGGAGAGCAGAGAGCAGTTTGAGTATACCATCAGGATTTTGGATTTGAGCAGTGTTGTCGGTGACTTTGCTGAGTGCAAGGCCCTAATGATGAAGTTCTGATGGGTGAGTAGTTTGTGTGTTTTTGTAAAGGATTGAAACATTGTTACCACTGATTAGTTAAAAAATGTGGACTCATAACACTCGTAACGCGTGTGTGTGTGATTTATTTAGAAGCTGGTGCATTGTAAATTATTGTTAAATGAAGAACTCTGTAAATGAATGTGCTTGTTTGGTACGGGTGACCCCGTCCTGTCATTGTGTGAAGACCTGCGGTTAATGGGCTTCTGTTCGATGGTTATAGACATTACTGTTGCCTTTATTTTAGTTTAGCAAAGCTAAATCTGTTTTGGGCTTGTAGTAGCCTGGTTGAAGAAGATGAGATGATGAGGTTTATAGCATAATCTTAAATAAATGTGTCTGTTCACCTGACCCCTGACTGCGGTTGTTGTCCATGGTACTGATGAAAAGCTTAAATGCTGCTATTGATATTATTTTTGCACTTACAGTGTGCCTCTGTGTGTGTGTGTGTGTGTGTGTGTGTGTGAATGTGTGTGTGTGTGTGAGAGAGAGAGAAAGATAGAGAATGTGAGATTCTGTGTTCTCTCCGGTACAACTAAGGGCCTAAAAAATATCTGCCCTGGGGCCCATCACAGAGTTGTTACGCCTGTGGTGGAGGTGTATGTATACTTTTGACCCTGTACATATATTTTTGACCCTGTGTGGTTTAGGGAAAATCCAAAATTCAAACTTGTGCATCCAATTCTTGTTTTTCAAAGTCATTAAAGATGTATGCGGTACAATCATTTCACCCTGAAAAAAGAACAGTTCAAAGAAATCATTAAAAGCCCAAAATTACCACGACATTCATGCCCACGATGAGTGTATATAAACTTCTAACAACAACTGTAAGCAATTTCAAGGGTACAGGTTTGCCTGTGGATTCCTAGCATTTTCTAACAAATCTTATCTTTACCCTCAAAAACATTGTTTATATTTTTTTCCTTTTTGGTGTTCCCAAAGATGAAAAAAGCTCCATCAGCATGTACACTGAATGGACAAAAGTACTGGGCCACCCACAGATTACACCTACAGGAGCTGCTCAGCCATGGAAACCCATGCCATGAAGCCCCTGGCGCACAGCTTTTGTGCTGATGTTAATGCCAGAGGAGGTTTGGAACTCTGCAGCTACTGAGTCAGCAGAGCGTTGGGATACTTTTACACACTATGTGCCGAAATCACAAATGCCTTATTCTTTGCTTTTGTTGGAGAGATACCTCCCTGTGAACACCACCTCCCCGATAATACCACACCCTTTACCATTTGGCTGTTTCAAGAAGGTAAATTTGTTAGACTGCAATTCTGCCATGAGCACAGACTTGTTTTTAAGTGCACACCCACAGCTTTTTAGTCAAACTGCCACTGCTGCCTGCATCTCTTTATGTGTGATGTACAAATGGCAGGGTTAAAAACTTGCTAACATATACTGAAGAAACAATGGATATGCCATTACTAAAACAACTCACATTTGTTGGATTAAAAAATGAAAATGATGATAACAATTCATCAACTGAACTTAGCTGCTGAAAATCTAATTTTTTAGATATAACTTAAGAATAAAATATTATAATATGGTCTCCTAAATAAGGCACAAAGTAACACCACAAACAGTTACTGTCACCAAAAGAATCAGACACTGTAGTTTTGTGAAATCAATATTCATTACTTGTTCTTATCAGAACTCTTGCCAGCCTTATTTTGTGCTATATTTTGGCATCCCCCAGCCTAGAAAACCAGCTGTTCCAACATCTGGTTTAAAATCAGTAGACCTTCATACATTACATTCTCTACTTACCATCTGGATTTCTATTGCCTTATTCTTCTATGTTCATGTAATGCTAACAAGCAAGAAGTAATATTTTTTTTTCTATTATAGTAAAAGCTATTTTTACTTTGCGCTTGTTGTGAAGGTACAACTGGAACTCTGAAATTGGAAATATTATATTTCTGAGTCATTCTAGTTTTCAATAGGTATACATCATCAAAGGCCTGTGCCTGAGGGTTGGCCAAATACCAGTCTTTAATTACTGAACATTTGGAACAAAAGTCTGATGAAGTGTCTCAGTGAAACATTGAATACCCCAACATGAAAGACATTCAGCTGTACCACTAATTCTTCCCCTAGTGGGAAAAAATGTGTCATGGTACAATTGAAAAGAACATCAGAAACAAAAGAACAACATGAATCTTGAATATTTTTTCTCAGTAATCCTGTTTGCGGATAGTCAGTGAATAAAGAACCATGTGTTAATAAATATAGTAACACAAAACTCATGTGCCTTGAACTTGCCTGAAAATGCAAAATTCTTAGTTTGACAAAGATTTCAATTAAAATTCAGTTTTTATTTCTATAGTGCCACTTCACAGCAGCAGTCACTTTAAGGAGCATTATATAGCAAGCTGAAGACCCCACCATGCTAGAGAGACTATAGACCCCAACATTTAGATGAACCCCTTTGAACAGCACTTGATGATATTAAGAGTACGAACCCCCATTTAACAGGAAGAGACCTCTGACAGGACCAGGCTCAGTGACAGGCAGCCATCTACCATGACGGTTTTGAGAAATTGATAAATATGATAAATACGACTGAAACAAAGCTATGGGACAAAATGATGTGCTGTCATGATCAGGAGTTAAATAATATAGAAAGCCTGGGCTCAGCAACACTTCTGAAAGTCATTATTAGTGAACACAGTTCAGTGGATGCAGTCCAGTGCATGTTAATGCTCTGTCGTTCAAAGAAAAAAAATGCCGTCACCTTCTCTGGGTCAGAGCAAAGTGGAAAGCTATACTGTGGTCTGGAGAATCAAATTATTTATTTATTTTTAATACTAGATGCTAAAGAGCATAGGGACCATCTGACTTGTTATTGGGGCATTAACCAAAAGTTAGTATCCATGTAGGTGCATTAGTGCAGATGACATGGGTAACCTGCACATCTGTGAAGGCACCATTAATGCTGAACAATATAAAAGGAAGTCCCTGATCTGCTGAGAAGCTGAAGCAGCACTGCATATCAAGCAAGAATGGAAACAATTCTCTTTCAAAACAAGAACAATCTCCTCAGTTGTGAAAGAGTTACAGTGTTGTTAATAAAGATGTGATGCAGCAGGGTGGTACACGTGACTCTGTTCTAACCGTTTTTTAAATAGGTGTCATTAAATTCAAACTGAGCATGTATTTTTGAAAAAGCAAGAACATATACTGTTTCAACATTTGATATGTCACCTTTGTACTTTGTATTTTCAGTTACATTTAAGGTTTAAATAATTGGCAAATCACTGCATTGTGTTTAAATGTACATATTTACATTTTACACAGTGTCTAAACTTTTTTTTTTGGAAACATAATTATGTAACTTATGCTGTGATTACATGCAGACAGTAATCAACACATTTTTATTTCTGAAGACTGATCTACACTAATGAAAGTCAGGATATTTTGGCCTCTGCTTCCTTTATTTATTTATTTACATTTTCTGGCATGAAATGTTAGGAAACAAAATGTTAGGAAACCACATTTCATCCCGTAAAAACAGAAAAAGAAAAACAAATAGACTATTAATAGTAACAAAATTATATAATTAAATAAAGCAGATATTTCAATGCAAAATGCAGGAACAAAAAATAGAAAAACTAAGGTACCTCCAGAAGCAGACTATTTGCATGCACACATTTCATATCAATGAATCAGAAATGTTGAACAGTCTTAATGTTCTTTCCAGAATTTATAATTAATACGTAGCTGGGAGACATTCCTACTCATGGGTATGAAATTTAGAATCAGTTGCTTAACCCACTGTTTTACACATTCTGTTCATAATGTATTTATTTATAACTATGTTCTATGTGACTTTGTGTCCGTATTGTAATTTTTCTAATGTCTGACGCAGCTTTGGCGCTGTAGTGGTTCCCCATGATGAAAACGTTTGGAAAAGACGTCATAGGTAAATCAACCAATCAAATCGCTCTAAAAGTAAAAAAACAACAACAAACCAGTAGCCCACTATACCTCTCTTCTGCGCAGACTCACTCACAGAGGAAGCGTTAGAGCTCGCATCCCACAGAGGATTACTCGTCTCCTTAAAAAGGTAAAAAAACCCACTCTTTTACTTCGTTTGAGGTCTCATAGGTGGTCACAAGTTCAGTTTAACGGTATCAACATTCGCTGTCTGTATTTAGAACGTCAACGGCGTATCTGTTTGATTGCGGTTTACTTATGTTTTCGTGCTAACCGGCAAAAGCTAGCTAATCTGGCTAACGTTACCGAGTAGTAGTTAGCTTGGCACGTTTATGTAAAAGCTAACGTCAGCTTTTGTTTCATTGAGGATCTCCTGCTCCGCTCGTATGACTTTGAGCGACCATATTCACGCACTCGGGCTCTGAAAGGCTTCATTAGAGTTAGCGTGGGAAACAAAACAAGTTAAATTCACATGTAGTTCTAGATCATCTGATCAGATGTGGTATCTAACGTTTCCAGATATTAGGCGGTGATTGTCTGTAATGTGAATAACATTGAGGAATCAATAAACTTGTACTGCAAGTTCTGCAAGACGATGTTTTGTGGCAAACTATTAAAGTAGGCTCTAGGAAGGGTTGGCAGGCTGTCAGATGACCTGAGAGGGTTCATATGGTACAACACAAACACAGGTGTGTTTTTGTAAGTTATGGAAAGGTCTTCATAGCTGTTTTCTGATACAGTCTACCGTAATGGGAAAATGTAATTTACTTTCCCATACAATGCAAGTTACTGTTATGGGTCATTTCAAATAAAATCAGTGAAATCTGAGGATGATTCTCACCTGATCCCCTCAGAATGAGCTAATTTATTTAAATTTTTTAACAATAACTTTAGTATACTTAATGGAGCCACAGAAAGTTTTACTTTCATAAATATTTTCTAAGTTACAGGCCCTCAAACAACACATCGGCGGGTTGAAATTTGACGCTTTTTAATTCATTTTCTTTCCCCCAGCATCTTTGAATCCTCATAACTTCTTGGGTACGGGAGCTAGCCACATGAAATTTTCAGGGCTGAAAAACACATTTAAGCTCTCTTAAACACTGCGATCAAATCAATTTTACAACCACTTCAAGTCCATTTTTTGTTCAGCACGATTTTCTTCCTCTTTTGTTACTTTGAGCATCATTGGAAATGTCATAGTTTCAGAAGCAATTTAATGTCTATGACATAGAGTAATAGAAACAGGCATTGGCACCCTGGCTTTGTAACTTTTTTTCTGATAATTCACTGGAGGAAAAAAAAGTGCATCTTAGGTAAACTTTAAAGGGCCATATTGCTGTGTGGGATTAGGTGGCTGGTCAAAAGGTTATAGCATATGTGAGGGGAAGCATGATTTCTTCTTGCAGTTGGTGTTGCATGAGAGTCTGACCAGAGGTAAATGTGACTACAACAGTAATGGGCATAAATCTTTTCTCACTTCAAACCTGTAAATCTTTGATATAAAGTTCAGATGTTAAAATTGAACCTTAGAATATGCATCATTGTAGCACAGAGTTTAAGATGCCTGCAGCGAGTACCTTGGTCTCCTACTTGTTTTCTCCCTCTGGCACAAAAACAACATGAATTAGAAACATTTACACTGACAGGTCATAAGTTCTGTTCTGTAATGTGTGACTTAAGGCAAAGTTGCTCCAATTTTACATTAAAAATGTTTCTGGTGCTTCCAAACACATTAAGACTGAGTAGGATACAAAGTCTTGACCATTACTGTTAGCTATTGGTCTGTTGTGCTAATTTCCTCACCAACTATTGCTACACATATTTGGTTATGATTATGATGATTCACACCTTCCTTTGCTTCCTTCTGATCATGCATTGAATTTTGTTATATTTGTATGTCTTTATTTCTTTGGATCAGCTCTTAGGAGCTCATCATCACCTGTAAAGCTGTATAAGTATCGGGTTGACGGGACCGAGGGAAGCGGTACGTCGTACGGGGAGCTGCCTGCTGAAATCGCCATGAGTTACAAACCCATTGCTCCTGCACCATCTGGCTCCAACCACACTCCGCCAGGTAGTCTAGGGCCAGCCTTTATGTTGTGCAGTGCAATTGTTGGCGTGTTGTCAGTTCCCTATGGCATAGATATGAAACATTTCACACCATGACCATCGAAAAAAAGTTTGGTCAACTTTACCATCATAAATCAATGTTAGCCTAGCCATTCAGCTAGGCTGCCCCATACCTCAAATATGTTATCAATCATTATCAATAAAAAAAAAAAAGGATCCAAGTTGAATTTTACTTAAAGTACAGCACAGTCAGTATCAGTAAACTGTTTAACCAAAAAAAATCATATGCATTCAACTTGGCTTCACTTCATATTTTTCATCTTGTTGTTCACATCCCATAGTTTGAGCACCACTGGGCTGGTTGGTGTTAGATGTCGTAATAATAACCGTAACTGATAATTAAATTTACGAGAAACTTTGCAATAAGGAGAGAGGATTAATAATTGAAGGTTTTATTCATAATTGATTGCAGTGGTCCATGGTATTAAAGGGATAAATCACTGTAAGGTGTCCTGAGCATTAAAAAAAAAAAAAAGAGTTTTAGTTCTGTGTATCAGTAAACATTACAGTGAATTCCTGTTTATACAGATTAGACTAAATATTTCAGAAGCAAAGTTTCTTGTTGTTAGTTTGTGTTTTAGGTTCAGCCTTTAATGTTTTGAAGTGTTCACTTCTCTTCTTCTGGCCAGGCTCTTCTGTGCCCTCTCCATCTCTCCCTTCGTCGTCCAACTTCAGGCCAGCCTTCAGTGACTTCGGCCCACCCTCCATGGGCTTTGTTCAGGTACGACTACAATTTAGTCACTCTAATACTTGAATACAGACAGCATAATAAAGACTTGTGATGTTTTTCCTGAAGATAAGGTCACCAGACATGCAATTTCAACCATTATGCTTATGTCAATACTAGAACTTTGATGAGCACATAAACTAAAAGCATCTGGTATAATCTTGATGTTTACTTGTTAGGAACGGAGCATGAGTATTCACACTAATGTTCCAGCCTGGGGTCGGTCAAATGCACCGCCTGGCTATTATTCATTTATTTTTAAAACTCATTTTACCAGGGCCTTCTCCTTTGTTTGCAGCTGCACAGATTTGTCACATTTCAGGTTTGTTCTGTTGCTATACTTCCAACAAAAAGAAAAGGGTTAAGGCACGGTCAACAGTTCAGTTTAAGTAGATTTAAAAGATTACAACTACATACAACAAGATGTTATAGAAGAGAGTGTCTGTCTGTGTTAAGTCACCCTCTAAAACTTTCAGGCATTTAAAGTGGCTGCAGGAAAAGATGCCTTTCTGTACTAGTTATTCCTCCACATGTGTGCCATATTGATTAAATATTAATGGTGTTGGAAGGTGGTTACTGCTCGACTGAAGAACATTTTTGTAAAATAATTTGAAACCATTGAAAGGAACTTGATTTCATTATAGCTCTGAAAGGACATGGGAACATTTGCATTACTGTTACACAAATCAGTGAATACTTCAAAACATTAATGCTATAACACTACATCATTGCAGTGTTATTGTTATTTTTGTCATTAGTAGTAGCAGTAGTAGTAGTAGTATTTCATTATCATTTCAACTGCTGTAACAAGTACTTCTCATCTCATCTCATCCCATCTCATTCTACAAAAAGTGTACATTATTCATTCTCATCATGTCTGATGTGTATTTGGAGATGTGAAATGATCAATGTTTTTACTACTTCCCCAAATATTATACAGCCTGTGAAAGTGTCCCAAGGGTCCACCTACAGCGAGCTCCTGTCTGTCATTGAAGAGATGAGCCGTGAGATCAGGCCTACATACGCCGGGAGCAAGAGCGCTATGGAGAGGCTAAAGAGAGGTATATTTTTACTAGTCAAAAACATATCAGTAAGAGTCAGATTTTTTTATTTTTTTTTTTAACGTGGGTGTTCATTGCTATACTTTTATGCTTTTATTATGCAAATGGAACCACAGGGAAAGTGGTGAACTTTTCTAGCTCTTTGGTGAAGGCAGGTTTGATGCAAGCCTTGTTCTGAAAATATTCATTTACATGGTGCAGTAATGGTGCTCCGTTTTTTTTAATGTGATTATCTTTTTTTTTATTATGAAAATGCTTGTCTCTGACTGCAACTGAAGACTTCTAGCCACAGTATCCACATTTATGGGAAATATGCCAGGTTGAAGTAAAGCACAGTTATCCATTAAGTCACGGTTCTCAAAGCCCTTTTGTAGGGCACAGAGCCCATATGGTGGGGATGTGGACAATCAGTGGAGAAGTGAGTGAAACTAAGTTGTATACAGTCATGTGAAAAAGAGAGTTTTCACAGTACTCTATGCAGTCCTGTGAAAAACAAAGTACACCTCATGATTCAGTAGCTTTTAGAACCACCTTTAGCAGCAATAACTTAAGTAATCATCTTCTGTATGACTTTATCAGTCTCTCACATCATTGTGGAGGAATTTTGGCCCACTCTTCTTTATAACATTGCTGTTGCATGACGTAGTTTTGGCAAAGCTTTATCTGTCGAACAAATGGCCTCACATTTGACTCTAAACATTTGGTGTAGAGTTGTTCATGGTCGACTCAGTGAATGCAAAGTACCCACGTCCTGTGGCTGCAAAACAAGCCCTAATCATTACCCCTCCACCACCATGCTTGACAGTTGGTATGAGTTGTCTATGTTGATATGCTGTGTTTGGTTGTTTCCAAACGTGGTGCTGTGCATTATGGCCAGACATCTCCACTTTGGTCTTATCTGTCCAAAGGACATTGTTCCAGAAGTCTTGTGGTTTGGTCAGATGCAACTTTACAAAACTAATCTATGCTAACTGAGGCCTACAGAGTCTGAGATGTAGCTCTTGGGTTTTTTGCAGTTTCTCTGAGCATTGCATAGTCTGATCTTGGGGTGAATTTGCTGGGACGTCCACTCCTGGGAAGATTGTGGCATTGTGCTAACACCTGAATGCTCCAGACCAGCAAACTGCCAAAACTTCTGCTTTTATAGAGGTGCTCACACTTATTCATCAGTAAGTGTGAGCACCTACTTACCCTCTTAATTCCTATGGAAGTAGTAAGGGTGTACTTGGTCTTTCACAGGACTGCAGAGTCCCCTGAAAACTTTTTTTCACCATTATATAATTTATATTGGGAAAAGAGGAGTTTGCTGAGCTATTTTGTCAAAATTTAATTCACTGACATTTAGTCTAGATTGTTTGTTTTTAATAATTAGTAAAATTTGCAGGACAGGAAGGGTGAACTGAAGAGGGACAATTTGCTATTTTTCCTTTTTTTTTTTTTTTTTTTTTTTTTTTATTTTTTCTTTTTTTTTTTTTTTTTTTTTTTTTTTTTCCCAATTGATTCTGCCCTCATAAGCAGCAGCAGATGGAGACCTCAAAGCTCACTCACATGGACCACAGAGCAGCCACGGATATGCA
>VUQI01052143.1:6629-23086 GCA_015106735.1 Paratilapia polleni | reverse complement strand
TAGACGACTGGGTCAGAGCATCTCCAAAACTGCAGCTCTTGTGGGGTGTTCCCGGTCTGCAGTGGTCAGTATCTATCAAAAGTGGTCCAAGGAAGGAACAGTGGTGAACCGGTGACAGGGTCATGGGCAGCCAAGGCTCACTGATGCAGGTGGGGAGTGAAGGCTGGCCCGTGTGGTCCGATCCAACAGACGAGCTACTGTAGCTCAAACTGCAGAAGAAGTTAATGCTGGTTCTGATAGAAAGGTGTCAGAATACACAGTGCATCACAGTTTGTTGCGTATGGTCAACAAAAGAGGGACCAACACAATATTAGGGAGGTGGTTATAATGTTATGCCTGATCGGTGTATGAGACAAGGGCTTTATATGCGAGAGCAAGCTTTGTATTATTTCTACTATTTGCTTGTGAAAATTTGAGTGATTGTGTTTTGTGCAAATGTGGAGTGGGTGGCTAGTATGCCGACTTTAAAGTGTGGGAGCGTGAGAGCTAAAGCCTAAATACGAGTGTGTTATAATTCTGTTTTCCTAGGTGTCCCTGAAGGTACCAGGGTGATGAGGGGCTGAGTTTGGGGAAACAGAAGGATAATAGCCACTCCAGCTAAGTTCCTGGCCCCTCTCTCTTATTCTTACTTCCTGTTGGCATCTGCACATTCTTTGTTGGGTTGGTTTAGTTTAGGGTCCACATCGTCCAGCATCTCAGCATGCTCACACACCCACACTCATGAATACAAGCCATATTCATATTTGTCATCATGATTTATCACAATAATGTTATTATTTCACTGTCCGTTGCTGTGCCCTTTCCAAACTGCAAGTAATTTTTCAAACCTCTAGTTCTGGTGCCTGAACTGTCCTTATATAATGTGGATTATGTTATAAAGGTTGCACTGCTGCTTTAGGTAAGAGTAAGAAGAACTTGTCAGATTTTGGGTCCTGATGTTGAGGCTACCACAGGAACTTTGTATTCCTGTTGACAAAAGGATGATAGTTTTTAGCCAATTGTGTGCGTCAGCTGACCAAAGAGATCCAGCTGTTGCTAAACCGCTGCGGTCTTTCCACAGAGGAATTTAACAGAATGTTTCCAGCATCTCAGTAAGAAGGCTCAAAGGTCCACTGCTGTAACTAACATCATCCTCCCCCTCCTCTTCTTCACCCTTTTTCTCAGTTGCTGCCAAAAATCAGAAAAAAAAACCCTTGTTTTTTGTTTGGTCTCTAACACAGCTAGGCAATGCAACACTGAGACTGTTGCTGTGGCAAGAGGAGCTCAAAGAGAGCGGAAAGCAGCACTTCTTATTAGCTGGACCGACAGCAAAGAGGAGAAAATGCAGAGTGAGGGTCACATCTGGCACAGATCAAGTGAAGAAAATGAAGAAAGGCGCTGCTTGGATTTTCTGGAATGAAAACTTGCAGAACAGCCTCGTTTGAAATGACATTGCAAAATTATTTGAGAGTTTTGGGAGTGCGGATTGAACAACATTACGTCACTTTGGGAAAGTACACCCAGATGAGCAACATGAATGCTTGGCCAGCTGAGACTTTGTACCAACACCAGCTGCTGCATTCATAAGAGTATATGGTGGCTTCCAAGTCCTGCATAACAGGCTGCTATTTTGTAAGCAGCCTCCTTTTGCATTTCCATCTGACTGATTATGTAAATTACCAAAGTACACACTGTATGGCAATGGAGAGGAAACCTGTTTTTAATTATTCAGCTTGGCTAACAGTTAGTCACAAACAGTACAAGGCCTCCCAGCCATTCAGTACAGGCTTAACCATGAATTATGGATGAATTTTAGAGACCTGAGGGGCAGCAGAGTCGCTTTGAGGAGACAGACCACTGAAAGTTTGTCCTGTCAAAACAACACATAATAGCTGTTATATATACATATAAATGTCCATGTATTGCATATGAGAGATATCAACTTAAGCTGAACTGGGTTGGGCTGTACTTTCATGTTAATACCAGCTTGTACCACGAGATGGTGCAGTGAGTCAATGTAATGTTTAAGTAAACATTCAATTCATTAAAAAGCACGATCCTATTTATAATGATAGCCTGGCAAAAGGCAGTACCTCTTCAGGTAATGGGGATAGGGCTAAAATGAAATATCAAAAGGTAGAAGAATACGCTGGAAAACATTTCAACACAAATGTTGAAATGCTGCCCCCTGGTGGTGCAAGTTTTAGTTAAATTCTGCAGAGTGCAATTACAAAAAGCACCTCTAAGTTTAAGATGGAAAAAAGGAGAGTGTAACACAGATTATTTTTTGTTTCTGCAATTTACATATCCCCCTTAACACCTCACCTGCATGCAATGGGTTGATGTGTAAGCGGACCAAAAGAGAGGACAGCTATAAGAATACACCGACTGAATGTGTGTGGCTGTCACTGTTAATTACGGCAAAACACATGAAGTGAGCCCGAGGAGCCGAGCTGCTAACCAAGGAAATTCACTTTGTATCAGTAGCTTGCTTTGACATAAACACCAGGAACTGAGTTGCACGTTGTGAGAACTGTTCCTTTTATAATTGCACCCACATTTCACTGCAGTGTTTCCCACAGGTGGGAGTAGTTGGTGGTGGGTGACTGGCTACAATTTACAGATGTTCCATAAACGCAAGACGTGCAGGCAGTTGGTAGCCGTGAAAGCATTACAGAAAACAGTTTTTGGCAAATATTTGAGAACTGCTCATCCAAACCACTTCAAACTCGGCACTGGATTTCAGTAGATCCAGAGCAATACACCCTTGAGGCACGAAGTAGATTGGATGAACAATTTGTAACACACATGCACACAGATAGCACACATGCTGTCTTTGAGAAAAATAGTTTGAGTTTTTGACTATCAGAGCAAGAGCATTTTATTAACTTGAGGACCATTTGTCCATTCCTCACTTATCTGTAATGGTTTAGCTTTGATGTAAGGGGCTAAGGAATGCATTAAGGCAATAAGGTTCCTCACAAAGATAGCCATGCAAACGTCCATGCATGTGAGCCCCATCCCCTCACAACCACAGCAGAGAAGGCTGCTAACTGAAATCGACTTTTAGTCAACATGTGAGAACTGCTCATCCAAACAACCTCAAATCTGCACTGCACTTACTCAAGCCCCCAGCAACACACCCACCAATTTTAAAGTTGGGTAAATAAATGGTTCTCAAGATATGTAAAGAATGCACAGGTGCACATACAGAGATTTCTTGATTTATTAGAGACGTAGTTTGCCATTGGCTTTGTTGATCTTTATGAAATTAATTACATTTTCATTTTTGCAAACAGTGCCCATTTTTACCTGATATAGTTACAATCATAAAATGTATCATTTAATTGATTTTTTACATTGTCAAAGCATTCTCATAATGACATATCGAATAAGAGCACACTTTTTACTTCAGGGCCTAAAGTGTTCAATATTCAATGCTTTTTAATAAATCTTAATATGAACAAAAACAGATATGACCACCATAAAATTCTGAAATAATTCAGTAACATTTATAAAAGCAGCTCTTTATTATGAAATTATTACCCATTTAATCCCAGTTGTTAATATATATATATATATTTTTTTTTTTTCCAAATAAATATATAAATAAATAAGACAAACTGGTAAAAAAAACAATTGTATATTTATGTGAATGAAAGCTGAAATCATTTTCTACTAATGCAATGAGTTTTAATATATATGATGTTATTGTATCATATTTACTGTAATTCTGACAGTGTTTTTATTTAATTAAATACTGGGTACTGGACCCGGTTTAGTGTTTAGTGTTGCTGCACAGATACTGAATTCATTCACATGAATTCTTGACACATTTTTGCATGTACAGTTTGCATACACAGCATGCACAGTAAGCTACTGCTGATGTGTATCGTGTTCGTGTGGGCTGTGTGGAAACTGTGCTCGGCCGACCACAAGCAAATTCCTCAGGTGGTTGCCATGTGGTCGTTAAACCTGGACTTCTTTTCCACATAGCTGGCCAATTACAGTCATCCACAGGTTAATCGCATGTCCTGCTTCTGTCTGCTGCACTCTAGAAATCCTGTTTCACTGATTCTGCTTGAGAGTCCTGAATATGAACCTGAAAATGGTCACTTTCATACTAGAACTTTCATGAGGACATGAAGAGCAGAGCCAAGAATTTTCTTGGCTTGTTTTCTTTTTGCTCTACACGTTTATCTAAAAGCTTTCTAGCTGGCCTGCAGAGGACTGAAGTGTTGCCTGTGTCTGACCACAAAGTCGGTTTAATTAAGTTGCCATGACAACTGTGACCTCCTCCAGTATCCTCTCAGCCCAGGAAACAGACAAACCACAAGTTTGTAATCTTTCCCCAAAAGCCAGACCTTTCATTTACTTAAAATAATTTGTGTTTGTGGATATCCCATTCCAGCCCGTTCTCATTCCCAGGGTGTCACATACTGCTGTTCTGGCAAAGCTGCTGGAGTCTCAGAGGTCTGTACAAGATCTAATTTGGCATCCGTGCGTTAACTCACCAGGTTATGGCACGCCCAACTCATCGCTCGTTAATGATTTGGCTTTCATTTAAAGGCACTGGGTAGCTTTACGCATCATTTTTCCATATCGGGGAACACTTTTTCATTTGTTGAACAAGGACCGTTATCTCTCGACACCAAGGTGCCATATGACAGACCGACAGTATTAGAAACCCTAATTGTACAGAAGATTAAAAATCTCTAAATAAAAACAAATTAACAAAATAAAATCAATAAACTTAATATGTAGTCCATTTTTGTATGCTTTAATTTGTCATATTTCAATGAAAGGATTTTAAAGAGCAGTTATTTGGCATTTGGTCTCTATATTGTGATACTGTGATATATCACAATGCAAAGAAACAAAAAAAAATAAAGAAGTTAATTTATTTGAGTTGCTGCTTAGCTCGTCAAAAAATATAAATGTAAAGGACTCTGCCTTTCATGAGGTAATGCACAGCAGATCTTTTATTTAAAAAAAAAAAAGTTAATGCACTTTCAGTGCGAAAATGAAAAATGAATAACACTCAGAGTGTAGGGGTGGGCTTATGGGCATAGCTTTTAAGAGCTGACCCTACGACACAATAGATAAGATTTCTCATCCAGACTTCCGCCATCTTTTGTTTAAATCCAAAACTCCTGCTGACCTAACTTTATGCCCCCAGTGATCATGTTCTCATTCTTCTGTTGTGTTCACACTGACAGCCCTCCTGCCTTTGCCTGGCCTTTCCTTGTGTTTTCCCCTGTTTGTCCCTCCATGTTGCCTTGCAGGTTCCTGGTAGGTGGGGCGCACCAATCAGTGCAATGGGGTGCACCAGGCCAGTCTCCCTATAGCACTTACAAGCTGGCTTTGCTCCCTCTCTCTTCACTAAGCACTGTGCTACTTGTTTGGTTGGCTTTGAGGACCAAGAAGTCCTACAATTTTGGTCCCTTTTCTGCAAGCCCTCTTGTTTTTTTTGTTAGCAGTTGATAGGAATAGCAGTCGATAGGCTTCCACTATGCAGGATTAATCCACATTTTTGCTGAAGCTGAAATATTTTCAACTTGTGCAGACACGTATTTGCCTGTATTTGCATCCCCTGGTGTGCATCAATTTGCGGTTCATATTTGTTTGAAAAAAAAACAGGACATGCAACAGCTACACTTTCAAAGTACACATGGCTGTCTAGCAGCTGTGATGCACATGAAAAGCAAGTACTCTGGCACATTTACACGGAGTACAATAAAGTGTGAAGCAGATGCAGCACTTAAAGGGCACTACAAGTCTATGAGACCTTTTCTAAGGTGGATAACCACATTTTGACTTATTATTACAGCGTGGACCGTTGCTGTGTGTCCTTTTTTACATTTTGTCATGTCAGAAAACTTTATCTTTTAGTGATTAACCAGCTGCTCAGACATGAGTAGAAAGAGCATTCCTGAGACTGGCATGAGTGGCGACAGTATGGTTAAGAAGAGGAGAGAGGAAAGGATGGATGGACTGAGAGGTGGGAAGGAGTGAGGTAGTACTAATAAATCTACATAATCATCCTGACAACAGGGGCGGACAGGCGGGATGATTGTGGTTGTATGGACCACCCTGGATCTGGCAACCCAACAGACAGAGTCAGCGACCGTGAGGCTGGGCCGCTGCTGTGCTGCTGACAGAATCTGACAGTGACAGAGCAGCTGTGGAGCCAGAGAGGTTGGGTTTCTGTTGAGACAAACACACACGCACACACAGGCCGGGGAGACATAAACCAGCTCACACAAAGAGGCCAAGTGAGACACAAACACAAATTAGCTCCAGGCAAAGACACATTAGTCCAATATATACTACATGTTTTCAGTCCATTTCAGTTATTGTCTACATTTACACAGTTAAATTTTTGGGGGGTAAAAATACAGTAAAATATACCATTTGAAAATGAAGGACTTTTCCATATACATTTTTATGGATGTTTTTTCTGTGTTGTTTAACCATACATTGAATTTTACCATTTACAGAAACTTCCGTTAAAAAAAAACAAAAAAAAAAACGGATAATGTACATTTTCCATTTTTTTAATGGATTTTTTTTTTTTTTACAGTGTATGATATTTTTTATCAGTTCAATTCAATTGTCAGAGCAAGAAAAAGGGGGTAAATGAGGTTTATGCTGCTCTACAAGTTGTCACAGGTACAGACATGATAAGTCTTACATTTTCTTTTCTTTTATTTATTCAATCAATCATTTTTGGCCAATAAGTCATGCCAACTATATGTTAGTTGTCTTTGGTGGCCTGGTATCAGCACAGGACACATTTTTATCCCTTGGTAGTATGTACATTATATATTATATATTGCATATAACAAGCTGGCAAAATTGTATTATTATTGTCCTTCATATGATCTATGCCAAAACTCTAACCTGCATTGTTTGTATGTGTTTGATTGATATCAAAATTTCACACTTGTCTTCAATAACAGTGAACAGAATTTTTTTTTTTTTTTTTTAAATCTGTTGCTTGGTACTGTAGCAGAAGTTTACTGACTTTTTTTTGTGAGTGTGTGTGTATGTGTGTGTGTCCAATAAAATCTAAACATTAAGCCTAAAGAGGCGAAAATGCCTCTTTAGTGTGGAGGAAGTGTGAAGTCAAGTGACAATCTTCCATTGCCTGGGTTTTAACATTTAACTCATTTTTAATATAGGAATGATCTACATAAAATCTTGGAATTTTAACATGAGAATCTATAGGGATTGACTTGATTTTGAAGCCAGCCTCAAGTGGTCATTTGAAGAACTGCACTTGGACTGCAACTGGATTCATGTTGTGAAGCTGTATGCTGTCTTCTTGCAGTTTGCTGCTCATCCTGCATGACTGGCATCATAATTTATTTGCTATGACTGTTTCCATTTCACTTTGTCACATTTTGACGTTTCTTCTTCATTTTGTGATAGTTTTCCCCCATGATGGAATTGCGCCAAAAGTCTAACAACTGCGTTGCAACCATAAGCCCTTACCACTGCATCACTGAACTTAACATTTGCTTTACCTTTAGGCGACAAATGAGAAATCTTCATAGGCTTGGTCCTTACAATTACAGAAATACCAGAATACACACTTGTAAACACGTTGTTTTGATCATCAGCTCAGACAGCCGTCTCTCACTTGTGTTTCCTCCCCTCTTTTGCTGTTCTCATCTTGTTATCCCCTCCATTCCTTCATGTTTTCTGTTGTCCTCTGTCTCTTGCGTGCAAAGCTTTCCATCAACACAAGCCTGACTTGTAAGCAACAAGAAGATTGTTTTCTGTTCCCTCTTTAATCTGCGCAGCCCGCTGAGCTGTTGCATTATTTATATGTTTGTCATTATTCTCCCTTCGAGCCCCAGAGGCACATGCTTTTCCCAAATATTGTTCATTTTTCCATGTGACTTTGCTTTGGCAAGAGAAGAATACAAGGCGTGGTTACATAGGTATTGACAGACCGTGGCATGCAGGGTTAGAAAGGCTGAAAAAGGTTGTGTATGATGTAGCAGTGGCACAGGTAATTAATGCCATCCACCTATTTGCATTAGATCAGACTGAAAGTATATCCAGCTGCATCTCATCAGTCACACAAATGTTGTTTAAAGACATAAAGAAGCACACTTTCTCATGACTTGTTTTTTTAATCGACTGTGCTTTATTAACTGTGCTTTATTTGTGTATAGACCTAATATCGTTTTTAAAATGTATTAACTGTGACCTGGTTTTGACTAGGCCTTCTGCCACAATCGCTGTTCAAAATCTGTGATTATCCGTGAACCACGGCCTTACTTAAAGTGACCACGCATTATATCATGCTTTCTGGCCCACATCCCAGCCATCTCACATAATTTGTTGTTACTTAACAATAACCAGCTGCAGATGTGAAAATCTCATTGGCTGGCCTCATCACAGGGTCGGTAATCTTAGAAAAACACAACCTTAAAAAAAAAGCTCGAAGGCATACAGTTTTCTTAATTCAATAGCACGCAGGACTCAGAGTTTTTACACCTGTTTCTCATTTCCACCCCCACTCAAGGATGATATATGCACAATGATTCTTCATGCTAACTCTGATACAGTACATAAAAGGGGTAACAGTTATGTTTAACATTGTACAGGGTCTGCTATTAATCAAATGAGTAATTTTAAAAATCATAGTATTGCTAGAGCAACATCCTAAGCTCAATCAGTGGTATTATCAACAATGGATACCCTACAACGCTTACATGAAAAACCACAGTTATCCACACATGTACACATCTATGTTTCCCACACCTTTTTCATATCAGTCAAGTTCCTTTAGCGCATGCTCAGTAACTGATGTTCATGTATGTAATCCAGTACATCCGATGTGTATCTAAGTTTTTCCTGTTTGAGTCAAATATTCCATACAAGTATTAAAAGATTAGTTAAAATCTTAATGTTGGGAAATATGACTGTCTCAATGCCACTCATTCATTTGTCATCTGATCTCACAGATTTGCACAAAATGACCACAGCCTCTTAAGAACACATTACGTGGTGGTGGCATGTTTTACAATTATGTTGCTATACCACAGAATAAAAGGAAGTCAATTTGGAGCTTTGTTGTGGTGGATACATGAATTCCCTGGTGGTGACACTATTGAATAAAAGACAGTTGCCAGTCAGAGGTGCGGCATGTGAATGCAAGACTCACACCTTAGAGAATGCGGTCAAAATCCCTTGTTGGAACATTATAATTAGATGCAAGTGGTCTTTACTGTTGAGTTTGTAGAAGTCTAGGCAAAATTGCTAAAACTGCTAAATTGTGGTCATGTGAATAAGCTGAATTCCATGGTGCAGGCATGGAAGCTGTGGACTTTTCATGAATTTCTGTGAAACCAGTACATTTGTCTGCCAGATACTGAGTGTACCTACACAGCTAGCAGCTGGTTAGCCTATTAGTGCTTTATTCTCTTCACTGACTGGTCTTTTGATTGGTTGACATACTCTCATAATGGCTGACCCTACATTTATAAGGAGAAATGGGCTACAAGATTAATGCATTGTTTTGTGACAAACTGGTTGGTTGAAGAGTGAATACCATTTCAGGCATCTTACCGTTAACACAAGGAATAAGTTAAACCATCCATCCATCCATTTTCTTCCGCCTATCCAATTCAGGGTTGCAGGGGGACTGGAGCCTATCCCAGCCATCATAGGCCGAGAGGTAGGGTACAACCTGGACAGGTTGCTAGTCTGTTGCAGGGGTAACACAGAGAGTTGTTGTATCCTTTATTTATCCAGGTAAAAGTCTCATTAAGATTAAAATCTCTTTTTCAAGAGAGACCTGGCCAAGAGGGCAGCAGAATTTACAACAAATACAACACATAACAATATAACAAGTAAAGAAACAAATACAACTGATAGTATATATAGGCAAGTGAACACAAACATACAAATCATATGCAATAGCAGATAATTACAAGAGCAACATTAAAAGCAGTCACACTGACCAAAAGAGCTATTCTCTCGCTCCTTTAAAATGGATCTAAACTCCCCCATCGTGAGCAGTTCTGACAATTTCAGCTCCTTCTGTATATTATTCCAGGAAACCGGGGCACCATATTTAAAAGCCTTTTTTCCTAATTCCGTTTTGACTCTGGGGACAAACATTTGCATAATATTGTGAGAGCGTAGGCCATACTGGTTGTGGTTTTTACACATATAGACACGCAGATAAGAGGGAACCAGCCCATGCAGAGATTTATAGATAAAAACCAACCAATGGGAAAGTCTGGAGACATACAGAGATGGCCACTTGGCAGCAGCATACAGGGAACAGTGACATACACGATTTCCACAGCCAGTAATAAAATGTAAAGTACAATGATAGACAGTATCCAGCCTCTCTAGGTACTGGCGTGCTGCATCCATAAAGAGCAAAGCACCATAATCGAATAAAGGTAAAAAAGAAGTTACAGAGATCAAGTGTTTCCTCACTTGGACAGAGAAACAAGATTTATTCCTAAAAAAGAAACTTAGTTTAAGTTTCAGCTTGGACACAAGCCTTTCAATGTGAGTTTTAAATGACAAATTCTGATCTATAATGATACCTAAATACTTATAAGATGTGACCATTCAATTTCAGCCCCTTGAATGGTTTTGATCTTAGGAAGCTTAGACAATAACTCTTTGCCATTTGAGAATAACATGAACTTAGATTTGCATGCATTTAACACCAATTTAAGTTGAGTTAAATGGGACTGAACAACATCAAAGACAGACTGCAGAAATTTGAGGGTTTGTACTACTGAAGGAGATGAACAATAGATTATTGTGTCATCTGCATAAATGATCACAAAGGTTATTTATATAGAGAGAGAAGAGCAGTGGTCCTAATATGGATCTCTGGGGAACTCCTTTGGATACTGGGAGAAAAGAGGAAGAAGACCCAGCAAAGTGGACACACTGTGTTCTAGCTGACAAGTAATTTGAAAACCAAGTTGCATTCGCAGATAAACCAATATTGTTTAGTCTGTGGAAAGAATTGAATTTTTGCCCAAAAATTCTTTTAGTTGTTCACTAACAAGCTTTTCGAGAACTTTTGAGACTAGACAGCTGAGGAGAAAACCAAGGATTGTTTCGTCATTTCGGCAGATGGGGGCATGTTTATTTATAATTTTGATAAAAACATCATAAAAGTATTTCTATGCCAGTTCTACATCAGTAATAAGGTGGATTCTATTCCTGTCACAGTCCCATAAATCACGAAAGAAAGCTTGTTTGAAAACTATTTGTGGTTTTGATTTTGGGAGCTTTGATTGTCTGACTGCAGCTAACACATAGCAGTCACTGATATCATTTGCAAAAACACCAGTATGGGAATATGTATGTGGAGTACTAGTTAAAAATGAATCAATAAGTGATGGTTTTTCTGGGCATTTAACATTTGGACATGTTGGGCTGTAAATTAATTGTGTGAGATTATATGAATCACATATAGATTTAAAACTGTCTGAGGCAGAAGACAGCCAATCCCAGTTAAAATCTCCAGCCAGGAGAATTTCATTAAAAACTAAGGTAGATAGTTTGTCACTGAATGGCCCTTGAAAAGTTGGAGTTTGAGGGCAAGAAATTCAAATTGTTTACCAACAAATACTGATGACTGGACAGTAGCATGGAATTTGTTTTTTACATAAATTGCAACACCACCACCTTTTCAGGGGCCATCACAACGAAAAAGATTGTAACATGTAATTGCAGTGCCTTTGTCGGTAATCTCTGATTACAGTCCAGTTTCAGAGAAAACAAGAATATCAGTATCCAATGTTTTCACCCAGATTTTCACTAAATCCAGTTTAGGAAGAAGACCTAATCACAAGGAGTACTCAAACATTTATAATCTGGACGAGGGTTAGGTTGTATATTTCCAGATAAAAGAAGCAAGAGAACAATGAAGCATTTTCTTTTCACTGATTTTTGTGGTAATACAGACTGATTTCTCCTTGCCCCCAGTCCCACTCGGAGGTGAGAGTACAGGGAAATAAACCAGTCGTATGGAATAAATAAGTCAAACAAATCAGGTAAAATAAGATCTGCACTGATGATCAAGTTTGAAGAGTTACACTTATACGCACATCACATACAGGCACACACTGCATAGAAAATAACATTGTACACTCATGTAAATACTGTGAATCCATGTACATACTGTAATCACTCTATAGGCTATTCTTTTACTGGTGTAAATTACTTTGGATATGTATATGTGTATATATAATATGTGTATATGCTGTATATACATATGTATAAATTGCATTTTTCATACTGCACTTTATATACCACTGTGTGCACTTCGGATTGGATGCCAAACTTCACTTTATTTTTGAGTGATGTATTTTTCAGTGACAATAAAGTTGAATCTTATCTAATCTAATTTAAAAGATTTAAAATCCCTGTTTGTGCCCTTTGAAAGGAAAAAAAGTGTGATTCGTTTTGCTCTCTAGACTGTTCCTGCACCTCACGTGGACAGAGAGTAGTCAATAGGCATGTAGCAGGAAGAAGAATATTGGTAAAATCCACTCTAGTGCAGTTAAAAAATCTAGTCTGGTCCAGGTTTTTGGTCCCCCCCCAGTCACATGATGATGATGCTGTGAATAAATGAACCAAAATCAGACCAGCCAGGGTCCAATAGACAGCATTCAATAAACACCATCAGAGTGAAGAAAAAAGCACTTCCCTTTATCATGAGAAATCTGGGCCCATCAAAGTCAAGTTGAGAATCAGCAGGTTCCATGGTCCAAGCCAACAGGGAAATACAAGTCCTCCAGAAGCGATGATAATGCAAGCTGCTCTTCACATGTAATCCAGTTAAAAAGCGAGATGAATTGTTTCCTTAATTTTGACCCATGCTTTTTAATAAGGGGTGTTTTCTTAGCACGCTTCCTGCATGCAGAGCTAGCCAGAACTAGCTGGATCCAGAGTCAGTCAAAAGTACTACAATTTAAAATCACTACAATAAATTACAACAGTCCACAGTTGTGTGTGGTGGAATGATCCAACAAAAGTCGCACAACTGACTGGTGTTCTTCAAAAATCACTTGAACAACACTGAAAACTGTCATTCAGACACAGACAGGTAAAGATAGGTAGAGAGATGAAGAGAGGTGCCATCTGGGAAAAAGTGGAAAAAGCATGACAACCATTCATGCTCCCATTTGTACCTATGGCCAATTTAGAATCACCAATTAAGCATGCATGTCTTAGGACTGTGGGAGGAAGCCAGAGCACCCCAACAGAACCCACGTAGGGATGGGGTGAACATACAAACTCCGCCCAGAAAGATCACAGCTGACTGGATTCAAACTCAAGATCTTCTTGCTGTGAGGCAACAGTGCTAACCACTGCACTGCCATGCCACCCACAGGTTAAACCACCTAGCCTGGATCTGTCCAAGACTCCTTCTTGGGTCAGCATATTGCCTGGCAGCGTGAAAGTGAGGGCAAGACATCAGGGAGTCACTGCTCCCAGTCATGAAAAAGTCTGGCACATAATTACCCACAAAACCACAACGTTTCATTTATACATTTTGGTTTTATTCAGACAAGGTGGTAGACAGTCTATTTCACCATGGACAGAGCCGGGCTAGCTGTTTTCCACTTTCATTGGAGTAAGGGGCTCTTTTGATTCCAGAACTTGCTGGTGGATCAATATTTTGAATTATTTTATATGTCTTTCAAGTGGCTGCTCTCTCAGACAGATTAATACCAAATGAACTGATCTGTCTCTTTTAATGTTTATATTAAATAGTCATTAAAACATGTTTTAAAAGGTTATAGTTAATTTGATGCAGTTTTATGCCGCAGTGCCACATGATCGCACCTGATTTACCATTAAAATAAATAAAATGATCCCACCTTTTTTGGGTGTGAAAGTGGCTACTTGACTTGGATTTTTTTTTTCCTTTTGTCCGTGCACCATCACCTCCAGCCAGGACTGTTACCAAAGGCCACTGAAAGCATGCTCTTGTAATTTGCAGGGACTTAATATGGAGAACAAATTTATGGGGTCAGTCTGGAATTAAGCTGTAACAGCCAGTGACTTGCAATAGGTCACTTCCACCCCGTCTCTTTTTCCTCCAGTCAGTGGTATAATGTGGATACATTCAGAAGCTTCATAGTAACAGTCATGCTCTTTAAGGAATCCACTGATCAACCAAATGTATCCCAGAACCACTAATCCAAAACTGTAACTGTAAGCATTTTCCAGGTTTGAATAAGAGAGAGAGAAACACCTAAACCTACAACATCCAACAGGATCTGCTCACACAATTTACACCAAAATGGTGAGAGACAAAGCAGGTATTTGTGGTGTATTGGCTTCGGTTTTATTGATTAGAGCTTTGTGCTAAAATCTCACACTGTCCCAGTTATTCTGCATAATCCAGAGAACACAGCGACTGGGCTGTAAACTTCACTGTTTACACTGTTTCTTGCCCCAGAAATAATACTTTAGAAACATTTGTCTAGCCCCGGGTCAGGTCATGGTTTTAAAACAACACACAAAGTTATTTAATTCTGATTGAATTGCAGCAGTAAGTGGATTTTCTTAAAGTAAATCATAAATTCACATGAATTTTGACATTACACGACACACAGCTTTACACTGCTGACCAAAATAAAGTCATCACTGCTGATTGGAGGGCCAGAGAGTTCAAATTGAGGAAAATGTTAGTTTGTTGCTGTTGTTTATTTGCAGGTATAAACTCCACACATGGAAATGGTTTGCAAACAGTAATTGGGCTGGAGTTCACTGAGCAAGTGCATCATTTGTGTAAGATGTCATGGTTCGGCTGGTTTGGGGTTGGTTTTGGGGGTTTGTGTTCGTTTTTCTTTTGTTTTGTCCCTTCTGTTTTCCTGTCTGCATCAGGTAGAGCATCTGGGTGAGCGCCGGTCCTGGACTCCGCCTTTGGACGGAGATTCTAGGGGTGAGCCAGATTGGCCTCACCTGCGGGCCATTACTTCATCAGGCAGCAGGTATAAGAAGTACGGGTGGTGCCTCAGTTCCCTGCCAGACTGTCCCAGTAGATACGGTGACATTCAGGCCTCCTAAGTCATACTCAGAGTTCTTCTTCTTCTTGTTTCTTATTTCAACCTTGCTTATGTTCTTGCTGTTCCCTTGTAGGACCTACCTGTTTCTCGTCGGAGCCCGTTGGTGAAAGAAACCAGTATTACCTGACTCCTGTCATCGTCTCAGTAACTCCTCTCGTCATCGGCACCACTCGGACCTTGGAACATACCTGCCTGCCGCTCACCTGCCTGCCCACATTAACCTGTCCTCTTTCTCTCCCAGCAGAGTTATCGTGAATCCAACCCCGCCCGAGCCTGACTACCTCCCTGTTCTATGTTCATAGTTCAATCTTTGTGTTTAATAAATTCTTCTCTAGATTACGTTTGTTTGCCGAGTCTGCTTTGTGGGTCCTGCCAGCCTGAATTATGACATAAGAACTTATTTTCACATTAGCAACCAAGCTAGCACGCTAGCTAGTCAACAACTGCAAAGGTCAAATTACAGAGAAACTGAAATCTAGCCAGCTAGTGTGTTAGCAGTTAGCAAATCAAAGTAGGGAAAAAAAATACATAAAACATATGAATTACATACTAGTCACCAGGCCATATATAAGATTTATTTTATTAAGTGCTACTGGAGTTTATTTTATAAATACATACTTTGAATAGCAGCCTGAATTCTCTTAGGCAAGCTTTTTTGTAATTTCACACACTGTGGTACCTCTCTTGACCTCCTCCATACATATTGACAACAGTTTTAACCAAGAGTTTCAAATTCATGATGAGGCTTTGGTGAACAGTAGATGAATCATCTGAAGGGCCAGATGTATCTCTCAGGTCCTGTGTCAGGTCTTTGCTAGAATCTTTCCTATTTCTTAAGTACACGACTTTCAGATACTGTTCATTTGCTGTAAATAGTTTTTTTTAGGCCTGCCACATCTTTTGCCTCCACTTGTCCAGTTTCCTCAAATTTTTTAAGGACACACCACACACCATGCCAACATATGCCAAGTTGTTGGCTAATAGCTCTTTGGGAATCATCATGTTGATACAAAAATACTATTTTATGCCTGTCAAACTGTATTCTCTTTGGCATTTTTCACAGATTTAACTAAAGAAATGGGAACAAATGATGTGTTTTTGTGACAGGCTGCTGGTAACAAAGTGCCTAAAGATACAATTTAAAACTGGTTCTTTGCTAAGTTGTCTGTTGTGTGTAGACACAGCACTGGTTCATCCCTTGAGTTAGGTGCCTTTTTTATGCTTGGATGATTCATAGGACAGTATTTAGTGACTTAACAAATAAAAAAGCATTCATCTGAAAATGGTCAGGAACAAACACTGGACTGAAAATAAGTGAAAAAGTAGCCAATGTCCAAAGAAAAACTTTGAAAGACCTTCAGAAAGCCTGGAGAACTATTGCTCAAGACCACATAAAAAAAA
>VUQI01052141.1:239-10326 GCA_015106735.1 Paratilapia polleni | reverse complement strand
AATACTGTGTAAAAGTCTTGAGCCACCCCTTTCTTTATATTTTGCTAGGAAAATGGTAAATAGGTGCAGTGATTTATTGACACATGTGGAAACATTCATGGAAACACAGTATATAACGCAAAAACAGAGTTTGTACAGTTCTAACGAGCTTGAAAGTCAATATTTATTTTGATCACCTTTATTCTTCAACACAGCCTGAACTCTCTTAGGCAAGCTTTCTTGTAATTTTTTTAAGTAGTCTTCAGGAACAGTTCTCCAGGCTTCTTGAAGGAAATTCCAAAGCTCTTCTTTGGATGTTGGCTGCCTTTTGTTCTGTTCCTTTTCAGATGCTTTCCAGATGGTATTGCATGGTTGATCAAAATCTGATGGTACTTTTCTATGTTCATATACATCTATCAGTTCTGACAGGACACCACACCAGGCTGAAATGCAGCCCCAAGCCATGACAGAGACTCCACCATGTTTTACACATTGCTGTAGACACGCTCTCTGTTGTACCTCTCTCCTGACCTTCTCCGTACATACTGATGATGATTTGAACCAAAAATTGAAAATTTGGGTTCATCCCTCCATAAATTGCCATTGATCTTTTGTCCAGTTCTTGTGTAATTTGGCAGCTCCTGTTTCCCTTCCTTAAGAATGGCTTCTTGACAGCCACCCTTTCACTGAGACCATTTCTGATGAGGCTTTGGTGAACAGTAGAGGGATCAGCTAAAGCCAGATGCATCTCTCAGGTCCTGTATCAGGTCTTTGCTGGATTTTTTGCTGTTTCTTGAATACATGACTTTCAAATACTGTTCATCTGCTGTAGATAGTTTTTTTTTCTTTTTTGTTAGGCCTGCTACTTCTTCTTTTGTCCTCCACCTGTCCAGTTTCCTCAAATTTTTTTTAAGGATACACTGCACGCCATGCCAAGATATATACGTTTTTGGCTAATAGCTCTTTGGAAATCACCTTGTTGGTGTAAAAATAATATTTTACGTCTGTCAAACTGTGTTATCTTTGGTATTTGGTATTCATAGATTCAACTAAATAAATGGGAACAAATTATGTGTTCTTGCAACATCCTGCTAGTAACAAAGTGCCTAAAGATGCAATTTAGTTGACTGTTATGTGTAGACACAGCACTGGTTCATCACTTGAGTTAGATGTCTTTTTTAATGCTTGAATGATTCACAAGTCAGTGTTAAGTGGGTTAACACCAAAAAAAAAAAAACATTCTTCTGAAAATGGTCAGGTACAAGGACTGGACTGAAAATGAGTGAAAAAGCTGCGAATGTCCAAAGAAAAACTTTGAAAGACCTTCAGAAAACCTGGCGAACTATTGCTCAAGACCACTTGAAAAATTACACGAAAGTCTGGCTCCTTGGAAGAAAATTATAAAGAAATGAAGGATGGCTTAAGACTTTTGTACAGTATTGTGTATGTATGTTTTTTAACATGATAGGCTTTGTTTTTATTGTAGTTTTCCCACTTCTAATGGACTGGTATTTATTTATAGCACTTTTTTACTCTTCCTGCACATTGAAAGTGCTTTTACACTACAAGCTGCATTCACACAAAGATTGATACGACACTTTTATTCTATACTTTCAAGCACTTTTTAACCTATCACTCTCACACTCACACACTGGATGTATCAGTGGCAATATCTTGCCCCACATTTTGCCCAAGGACACCTCGACATGCAGACTGAGGAGCTGGGGATCAAGCCACTGACCTTATTAGTCGATGACCCACAGCCACCCTGGTAATGTTTTGCAGTGAATCATGGCTGGCAGACCTAGATTAGTCATAGATAAAGGAAACAATATAGGTATGATGTGTAAACACAAGTAGAGCTATTAGAGTCATTAAAAAATGCATTCCTGCATAACATATAGTGGGGTCATTTATGATGATCACGAAAATAGCTCACTGTTAAATTTCAGAGCACATATAATTTATTATGACAGAAATACACTGAAAAGGAATACATGGAAAAGGAAGTGCAGGGATTAGATTAAGGGCAGCAGACCTTGAGACCATTTCTGCCCTTGGTATCCTCTGACCAGCCAGCCAGAGTAGCCAGGCCAAACATCACTATGATGTGATCCACCCAGAAAGAGAGGGAAGAGTTTGAACCTTGAAGAGTTCTGTCACAACACCCAAGATCAAGCTGTTGCACGTTGCTGTTGCAAGACTCCTAATGGGAGGAGGGGGACTCTGTGTTTACATCAACGATGCTCGGTACTCCAACAGTCAAAGTGCATGGACAGTGTTTGCCAGATCTTAAATTTTAAATTTTGAAATGTCAGCCATATTATTTGTCCAGATAATTCACAGTGTTTTTGTTACCACTGTTTACATTCCTCCAGATGCAAGTGGGAAAAAAAAAAAAAAAGGTCTTAAGCAGCAAGAGCACAGCAGGCTCTGCAGTGGATATTAAAGCCACCCAGAACACTGTGTGTGTGTGTGTGTGCGTGTGCATTTCTTAATGTGTTCTTTTTGACATTTGAGTTGATGCTCATCTTTTCTTAGCATATCTTCTTCTCTTGCACGACCGCCCATGATTTATTGACTTCTATACCAATTATAAAAGGCCCTACAAGGCATTTCTCTACTTCTTGATGCTAGGTCCTGCTTGCTTTTTTAAATATGTCCAATACATATTTAAAAAAGCGACATACAGTACAGGGTAATGGCTGAGGAAGAGCCCCCATTGAAATTCTTGTTTGTAGTTGGTCGTCTTTCACCTAGAGACGTGGTCCATAGACTGGAGCAGAGAGTAAATGAGGTCAGCACCAGTCCAGTTTCCACCACGCTGACCAGCTCTCCAGTGTTGGCTGTGTCCCTTAGGACTGCTGGTTTCCATCTCTCTCTACTCAACACTATTAAACCAGCCCAGTGCCTGCTTGATTGTTCCATAGTCCAAGACAGGGAGGTAACAGTGAAGAATATGTGATAAAGTGAATAAACTGTGGACTGCAGTGAAATAGTTTTAGTTTTTCCCCCTAGTAATGAGAAATTAAACATTAGATGACAAATTGTTTCAAACTTTCTCCCTAAACTCTCTTACCTTTCATTGAGCACACAGACACAGATTGGTGTTTTTTGAAAGTACTGTATGTAAAATTACTCCTTTGGGGTGTTATTGCACATCTTACACATATTAGCTCTATTATCCTGTCTCATCTACAGTAATATAAGTTAAGACCTGATGGTGAAGGGGGATTTGAGTTTGGAGGTAGTTTTTAAGATGATCAAATTCATGCTTAGATCTTTCTCATGATCTAAGTGGCTACAAGATGCAGAATTTTCAAAGGAAAGAGCCAGACTTGCACTTTGGGAAATGGTTTCTTAATATGGTTTTAACTCCACAGATAAGCTCCCATAAAACAGATGGAAACAGTACAAGCCTCTAGTTGCAGCAGGAGGAAAAAATCTATAAGGACTGTAAACTTTGTGCAACTTGAAATTTTCCATCTACTTGTCAAGTGGACTGCAGGAAAATCCCCTTCTGCTGAGTAGTTTCTGTCTTTGTACACTGAGTTCTCAGGCTTGACCTGTATTAGATATTTAGTCAATTTTTTTGTACTTTTCATTTGGATGTTTCAGAAGTTTTGCTTTTGCACTGCTTTAGTTTGCTTTCCTGCCAGTCACTTTATCAGCAATTGATTTTATTTGAACAGACATAAATTTACAGCCAGCATATTAGACATTTGATGGATTTTCATAAAAGAGAATTATTTAACATTTAAATTTTTTTTTGCAATAGCTCTCCATCCATCAATTTTCCATCCAATTAAGGGTTGCTGGGTGGCTGGAACCTATCCCAGCTGACATTCTTTGAAAGGGTGGATACACCCTGTATACACTGCCAATCTATCACAGGGCTAACAGATAGCCAGACAATCATCCACGCTCATATTCGCACCTACGGCCAATTAGTCGGGAACCCATCTTGGAACAGGAAGAACATGCACACGCCAAACTGAAAGTCCCCAGCCGATCAGGAAGTTCAATCCGCCTTCTTGCTGTGAGGCGACAGTGCTGAAAACTAAATCTTAATTGTTTTGTTTTTCTTTCTTTTTTTCAGTAGTGTCTGGGTCTGCCGTTCCTGTGTAGGATTCACACTGCCTTCATGTGCATGAGCTGATGAGTTGCTTCATCAGACTGTGGTTGCACATAATACACTATATTGCCAAAAGTATTCACTCACTCATCCAAATCATTGAATTCAGGTGTTCCAATCACTTCTATGGCCACGGGTGTATAAAATCAAGCACCTAGACATGCAGACTGCTTCTACAAACATTTGTGAAAGAATGGGTCGCTCTCAGGAGCTCAGTGAATTCCAGCGTGGTACCGTGATAGGATGCCACCTGCCAGACCTGTCCAGTCGTGAAATTTCCTCCCTACTAAATATTCCACAGTCTGTTAGTGGTATTATAACAAAGTGGAAGCAATTGGGAACGAGAGCAACTCAGCCACGAAGTGGCAGACCATGTAAAGTTACAGAGGAGTCGCTGAGTGCTGTCGCCAACCCTCTGCTGACTCAGTAACTGCAGAGTTCCAAACCTGCTCTGGCATTAACATCAGCACAAAAACTGTGTGCCGGGAGCTTCGTGGCAGGGGTTTAGATGGACAAGCAGCTCCTGTAGGCGTAATGTGTAGGTGGTCCAGTACTTTTGTCTATATAGTGTAACTGGTTGCGTTGACAGGTCTTCGATCAGCTGTTTGAAAAGCCCATTTATACACTGAACTCTTTCTACTGGAGGCCATGACAACATTAGGCCCTTTAAAACAAATTCCAATCTGCTTCCATTTTGCCTTCCAATCTCCTGAAAACCTAAAAGTCCACCTAATCCTTTTGTTTAAGTCTTCTGTCATCAGATTTTTAACAACAAAAGCCCTGTACATCAACTTTATGTGACTAAACTGATATAAACAGTGGGATTACATTAAGTAAACAGTACAATGAATATCTACTTAATGCTTATGGAACAAGTTCAATATTTTTCTTCCCAGAGCTGCTAAAAGCAAAACTGATCATGAACCAAAAACGAACCTGCGAGGATATTTTCAACATCAAAATGTTTTCATGCATATGTAAGAGAGAGTGCAAAACCTTCAAATAATAGGCTGTTAGTTAAAATGGGTTATTTATAATAGAAAACTGGTCAGGAAACTCATGAAAAAAAAAAAAACAACATGCTTCATAAAAATACTTTGGTGCATTTTTATTTTCTCATACAAAATTCAGCAAAGAAATATAAATACATCTTTGAATAAGTTAGAGAATAAATAAGTTTTTCTATTTACAATTGTTGCTATCATTTTACATCAACAGTAAACCTAAAGCTGGTGAATTATTCACCGTATACAGCATTGAGATATTTGAGGCTGAATATTTTCTGAGTCTCCACGTTTCCATCAGTTCCTGGCGAATTCAGACAGGACAGATGGAGTGAATGGCTTCATTGCACAGAAAAAAAAAATACAGGCCACAGATGAGAGTGCATGTTTTAAAGTTATAGAGTTAAGAGTTATAATTTCTCACTGGCTGATCACAGAGGAATTGAGTGAACATTTCTCAGAGGAGAAAAACAATGGTTGCATTTTTTTGGCAAGCTGCACATTATTAAAAACCTTATCTCTGGCTTATCTTCAATCAAAACATTAAATAGGACCTATGCAGTAAACACTTGAGCCAAGACAATAGAGCTACTGTACTGCTGCTGTTACGCAAACTTGAAGTATACTGCACATGTGTGTGCAGACAATGGACCTCGTATAAAGCTGTTTGTTAGATAAATCCCAAAGAGATGACCTTCATTTCACAGCAGCAATGTGCACTGAAAGTGAAGAAGCTGCCATTTTCAAGTACAATCTGGTCATTAAAAAGCTATGCCCTACACGGGACAGCTGATTCCAGCTCTGATACAGAGGAATATTAAACCAAATCAAAGATCAACGATTAAAAAAATAGTTCTGGTGCCATTTGAAAAACATGGACACAATTATTTGTAACTAAATATGGAGCTGATATGACTGTGGAATAACAATCCTATGTTCTTCTGTAGGTGATTTGTAGATTTAAAATTGTTCATACAGGCAACCGCAATTAAATTGCTGGTCAGCAGTTGGTCATTGTAACCTTTCTTGATATCTTCTAGTCCATTTCCATGGCTTTTGGGGATATGTTCCTTTGTTGTTTGTGATCTTAAAAAAGTTCAGAGAGTTCAAGCAATGACTTTACATCTCCACCCAACAGGGCTCCTGCGCTTGGAGTCTTGGGGAGCTGCCAGTCTTCTGCTTTGCTGACCAAATGCTCAGTCCACTGTCTGTTTTGCCTTCCATTTTTCCACCTTTGAATCCTGAGACTTTTATAGTAGTCTTGAATCATTTTAAGATATGTGCTTGAACTCAAGGCAGAGTAGGGGTTTGCAGCCCTTGTAGGTTGAACAGTTTCTGGTTTTCATTCAGGCCTCTACCTCCTTGTTCTCTTTAATTCGATGACTCCAGAAGGGCTCTTCTTTGATGTCAGAATGGCCTTCGCCATTGCCATGTTAGACTTGATCGTAGTTCTACAGGAAAAACAAAAGAAACCAGGTTAGAGATGCTTCTTGTGTCTCAGAAGTGACGATCAAAAATAGTGAAATAATCATATACAGCCCGATCCTTGTATTAAGTCTTCATTTACCTGAAAGACGCCAGCAATTTGTTGCTTTTTATGCTTGCAGATTCAGCCAATGGCTCTGCAGCGTCAGTCCTGAGATCCTCTGAGCTGTGGAAAGACAGAAGATCAGCATTAAAACAAGGAAGGAAATTGGAACTTTACAACATGGGAAATTTTGTGTTGTTTGTTATTAATTCCCTTGGATTTGTAAAGTAATATATTTCAGATGCTTTAAGAACGCAGGGCGTGGCTCACAAAATACCTCCTTGGATAACATCTAGAGGAGGTGACTAATTCATACTGGCACCTTCATGACCAAAACAACTCAAGGACGTAACAATCACTCCCTTGAGCAGAAATGTAAACTTTCCAAAAATAGTAGCCCTGCTAATAAACCTTTACGATTTCTATCAAGGCCTTAGCAGGTATGCGGGCCTTTCTTCCTGCTATGACTGCTACCCTCATAGTGTACTGGTGTTATCATTTCTCTCTGACAAACCCTGTACATCAACATACTTTTCAGGCTCATCACACAAGACTGACACAGACTGGAAGGAGACACATAAGCTACTTTGATACTATCTAGCAGCCAAAGATGGTACGTGAGGGAAAATACTGGCTTTGCTGTAGGTGTAGGTAGATGGAGGAAGAAAGGCTAGAGAGGAAGGAGCTCTCACCTTTTATGGCAGAAACCAAGGCAGGTTTTATCGGCTGCATTGCGGCATTCGCAACGGTTGGCTGATCGGCGGCGGCGAGACAGGGGACTTCCCAGGCCATAAGGAAGGAGTTTACTGTAAAGGAAAAAATGACACCATTTAGTGAAACCTTCTAGGATTAGGTTAGAAATCGCACCTGAGTTCACTTGGGGTTGAAGTAAGGGTTAGGGTAAGGGTTTATAATGGTAACAAATGTAGCTCTCTGAAGTATTCTGCAGCATCACCTTGGTGTGTTAATCCAGATGATATCCAGGTGGCAGAAGTAGATGCATTCTTTATCATCCCAATTGTTACAGGAGCAGCGTTTGGTCCTGATACGGTGTGGATGCGGAGCCTGAGCTGGCTGCTCTAGCTGCTCTGATAAGGGGAGTCCACAACCTAGCAAAACACAAAGGATCCAGAGATTTTAAAAAAAAAGAAAAGAAAAGTTCCAACTAAGCCTTTGCAGTGTGGTTGTGCGGTTAGTGATTATCATATGTAAATACAAAAGAAAACACCCTCCAACATGGTTAAAAGGGTAGTGATGATTATTATCGGGGCATATTTATCATATCATAAATCAGGCAAGTAAATCCAAGTCAAACAATCGTACAGGTTCTCCAGAAGTGCTTGAATGAATAATGCTGTGGTAATAAGGCGATTACACTTCACTGAAAGGTGTGTTGTTTATTAAAGTAAAGTTTGCTGTGGAGGACTGAACACAGCGCTTGTTTTGTATTTATACTTTCTGTGGCAACAGAAAGAGGGTCAAAGGCTGCAGAGCAATATATATATATATATATATATATAAAATATATGTTTTGGTAAAATTCAAACCTTTTCTCTAAACCTAGCCATAAGCCTCCAGTCTTTATTTTAACAAGTCAAGAATAAACTAGTAATATACTGATGTACAAAAAATATATCATAGAGAAAAAAAAGGATTTATTTACTGTATTGCACCTACAAAAATCTGCAAAAGTAGTTGCAAATATTTTAAAAGAAAACTGAAGAAACAACTCACCTTCTTGCAGAGCCATGCAGATGACAAATAAAGTCAGTATCTTGCAGGTGAAAGAAGCCATCATCCTCATCTGAAAGGCGCCTGCACAGGTTCTGTGTGTAGAGGCTGGGGAGTAGCAGCAGGTGCTTTATGTACGCAGTCCCAGCCAACGTCTACTTATACCCCCTACACAGAGGAGTGGCCTCTCTGTGTGGTAGTTTATTGTTACACAACACACTCAGACTCCACCTGACACACTCCACCCCCCACCCCCCCGTCACTGCTTACACACATATACACATTCCAGGAGTGACCTCAATAACATTGTCAGTAGCACAACAGGCCAAATGGGGCAGGAAGAGCATGTAAGGAAGGTCTGAGTAATACTGATTTCCCTTTGTCATTCTTGCTGGACTGGAGAGACAGAGAGACGGAGACTTCTGTTTTCTCCTGGTATTCAGTACCTATAATCGGAGTGGAATTTAAAGAAAAGTGAACAAGTGTTTTATGCTTTAGACTCAGAATTCTAAATAACATCCAAACCATAATAGGGCGAAATAGTAGAAGTACATCACAGTTTGAACTGTTGCACAGATTGAATTTTAGTGCTGCAACAACAGTAGTGACATGAGGAGTATGTGAGAACTTGGTTGAGATTAAGATGAGGAGTTGTGGTGGTTTACACAGGCTGGTGTGTGTTTCAGTCAGCCACTCTGTGCGACCACATAAAAGAACAAAGAGCATGAAATGGGGGGGGTGTACGGCCGTAGGCTGCAGAGGGAGAGATGAGCAGCGACAGGGGGGTGTGCATGTGTCACATACGGCTGATATGTGGCTGAAGAGGTCAAAGAGAACTGTCAGCACCGCCGCCAGGAAGGTGAGGTCATGGCACCGTCGATGTCTCTGCGTGTAACACGCGTTGACCCTCGTAAAGAGACACACAGTTGCCAGTTGCCTGCCACATCACCTTTCTGCAGCCTACACACACACCACCACCACGCGTAGAATGAAAGCCCAATGACACACACGTGTGCACACGCCGCTTCTTTCAGGAACAGACATCTCGGATTTGACCACATCCTGGCCGCCCACACGGTTTAAACAGTAAAAGCATGTCATGGAAGACACCCTTAGGTATTTCTTCCTCTTATCAGCTATAGAATGGATTCTATAAATAATATTTAGAGACATGTACCAGGCAATGCAGTATGCGTATCTGATGAGATTTTACTGCTCGGAGGGACTACAGGGATTACAGTGAATTTAGAATGAGACCTACAAATAGGGGCAAGGTAGTGAGGATGGTGGTGGAACAAGACTATTTCATGCATCTTCAAGCTCATCAGGGTACTACATCCAACTGAACACCACTCATGTTGCAGTCCCCTTTGCGGCAGCTTTGAGGCAAGCGAAACAGCCCCCCCCCCCGCCAAAAGAAAAATAAAGACAGCATAAAAAAATAAAAGTTTAGCTAATTCTGCAATTAGCAAGCTGCAGTGGACTTATAAGCATTCATTTGGAGTTGTGATTCCTGTCCATTATTCACTCTCATGTTTAGTCTGTTTTCATAAGTTCTTGGTGAACTTTTTTATTCATTAAATACTCCACTACGTTCACCAGCTAGCTGCTAACATTGTTGTTTGATGCTAGGTAAGGAGCTAGCTATGTGTTAATCACAGGTTGTTTTTTTTGTTGTTGTTGTTTTTAGCTAAAAAAAAAAAAAGCTGG
>VUQI01052139.1:0-14494 GCA_015106735.1 Paratilapia polleni | reverse complement strand
TGGATGATGAGTCAAATCTTAAATACTGATCCGTACGTGTTGGTTTACGGTACACATCGACTTTCAAATGTCCCCCAACACTGATGGAAATTTCACAGTCCAAGAATGCTAACTTGTCATTTTTCATGGGACCTCACAGCCCATTGTTAGTCAGTGGCGCTAGTTTCGGTCATTATGCAAATGTACTGTTCTGGATGTACACTACATCCAGATGAACAGAATCAACCTTCTGGGATTTCCTTACCTGGATGATTGAGCATACATCAAGAGGTCTTTTAAAGTTTTTCTTTGGACATTGGTTGCTTTTTCACTCATTTTCAGTCCAGTCCTTGTACCTGACCATTTTCAGAGGAATGTTTTTTTGTTTGTTAAGCTACTTAACACTGACCTATGAATCATTCAAGCATAAAAAGGCACCTAACTCAAGGGATGAACCAGTGTTGTCTACACATAACAGACAACTTAAAGAACCATTTAAAAATTGTTACCGACCGCCTGTGGCTAAAACACATAATTTTTTCTCATTTCTTTAGTTGAATCTAAATTCCAACCACAACTCTTACCCCCAAAATCTGAAAAATAATAGTTTGACAGGCATAAAATAGTATTTTTGCAACAACAAGGTGATTCCCAAAGAGCTATAAGCTGAAAACTTGGCATATCTCAGCATGGTGTGCAGTGTGTCCTTAAAAACTTTGAGGAAACTGGACAAGTGAAGGGCAAAAGAAGTAGTATCGGGCCTAAAAAACTACCTACAGCAGATGAATAGTATCTGAAAGTCATGTCCTTAAGAGATAGGGAAAAAATCCAGCAAAGACCTGATAGGACCTGGGAGATGCATCTGGCCCTTCAGTTGATCCATCTACTGTTTGCCAAAACCTCATCAGAAATGGTCTCAGTGGAAGGGTGGCTGTCAAGCAGGGAAGGGAAACAGGCAGAAAAGGCCAAATTACACAAGAACTAGACCGAAAATCAGTGGCAACAGATCTTATGGAGTGATGAAACCAAATTTGAAAGTTTTGGTTCAAATCGTCATCAATGTACAGAGGAGGTCAGGAGAGAGGTACAACAGTGAGTGTCTGCAGCCATCTGTAAAACACGGTGGGTGGTAAGTATACAGTGCTGTATACTTAATATATACCAGTCCTAATTTGATGAGTGGAAGAAAATGGATGGATCCTAATGTAATGTTAATCACTTCGGTAATATTTTTTTGTAGTTTAAACTTGTATGCCAATAATGACATTTTAATGAAATACTAATACGAGCTTAAATATGTACAACTCTCTCGCTTTGGAGACGCACGTATGGATCCCATGAAGCTGGATCCTGTTAATCAATAGATTCAATTTCTCTGAAGCTGAAAAATTAAACCAACACTGAAGTGCCAAAACCTGTAGTTCCTCTAACGCTCCAGCAGTGAGTCAGTCCCCATAGATTCTCATGTTAAAATGTCCAACTTTACAGCAGAAATAAACATGCTTACAGCCTACTACAAACAACTATTTTGGTCTCTATGGACAGTTACCCCCTTCATACCAACTGTACAGGGGGTGAATTCTTTTATAACTCACCTGTTTAAATTGTATTAAAAGTGATTTTCTTTTTTTTTTTTTTCACCTTTTTTAATTTGTCCATCAAGTAAATCCATCCTGGAATCAAACATGTTTACTATAGTTTGGCTGCCATATTGCTATAGGACAACAACCTATTTTGTTACATGTTTATGGAAGCAGGAAATCTAAAAATTAATAAAAAATCATTTTAGCTTGATAAATTTTCAACTGGTTTGGTTTAGTATTTATTTCTGATAGAATTTTTTTATTTCCTGTGGACCTCCCTGACTGGTTCCTGGGCCACCCTGTTTAAAAAAACGCCCCTGGAATGCTTTACGTGAATGTTTCCTTCAACTTTAAGTGAAGAGCTGCAGAAGATTCAGAACGACACTCAAAGCAGACACAGACGGATGCATCAGAACTCCTTGGATGATGTTTCACCATCAGTGGATGACTTTTTGAAAAGTGAGAGTTGTCGAGCTGGATTATATGTAAAACCTTAGTATTTGTGTGTCTCTGTGGGTCACAGTTACTCAGGAACAGAGCAGGATGGCACTGAGGAAACAAAAGATCATCGACATCCCCTCTGAGAGCCAGCAGACGGAGGAAGACTCTCAGGAGGAAGAAGCTGCAGCTGACGGAGACGACAAGGTAAAGACATGCGAGCGTGAGCTAGAATCAGATTTACTTTGAACATCCTGAATAAAATTCAAGGTGGAATAATGCATGAAATGTGCTTCTGCTTCCTCTAACCAACATAAGTACATTCTAAGTGATAAATTTAGGTTTAGCAGTTTCCCATAAACTGAGACGTGTAAAACAGTAGCATCAAAACTTTTGCCTGACGTTCTTTATCTTTGCAGGACGAGCTCTCATCATCACTTCTCGCCACGTCGTCATCGAGAGAGAAACGCTGGAAGAGGGAGAGGGGGACCAAATCCAAACCCAAAGGTACAGAAGCAGGAGCTTTGTGGCAGTCAGTCAGGTCGGGCCAACAAGATCAGAAACTGTATCAGCATAACGTGAAAAAAATTCAGACTTTATTGGACACTGAATATGATAAAGTGATTAAATCTGTATCTGACACACTGAAGTAACAGCCCAACACAGAGCTGTCGGACCAAGTTACTCAAGTCACTGCTTCCAGACTTTTAAGGTCATGAACTTGAAAAAAGAGTGGCGTGTGTTGGTAAAATTAGAGTATAAAACAGAAACATAAAAGCCACACATGTGCTAATTAAACATCTGTTTGATTTCGGTGTCAGAAGCAGGATTTTGGCATTTAAGCTCTCTCTGTTTGCAGAGATGACGGAGGAGGAGATGATGGACTTGGCTCTGCGTCTGAGCGAACAGGAAGCCAGCGACACGGCGCTTAGACGGCAGCAGGAGGAAGAGGCCGTGATGAAGGCCATCGAAGAGAGTGTGAGTACAGAGCTGTTAAAATGTTTAAAATGTTTAATGTAAAAATCACAGTACATGCCATTCTGTGCGACTTCGCTACGAATCTGTACAAACAAAGCTGGAGTGACACACACCGGGCTGATTAACCTTTAATGTGTTAAAACCGACTGCAACACGCATCATGGTGTTATTTTTAAAATCAGAAAAAGTGCAGGTGTGCACACATCCAGGGCTAATTTATTTATTTATTTTATTACCTGTCAGAGCTGTCCTGTTTACCTGTTGGTCAACAGTGCCTCTAGAAAGAATGCCTGCTCTTTTTTTCTCTTTGACACATCAAAAGAAGATCCACTGGATCAAAACTCTGCCTTTGTGTAATTTTGAAATCAGCATGACTTTCCTTGTAGTGCCTAACACATTCCCCCAATTCTTCATATTTTTGTTTTCAGAATGAGAGTTACTGTTGAACGATGAAAATAGTTATTCTTCATCAGTGCGTTCAGTGTCTGAGCGGTTACTTCACAGCTGTGTTCACTGTTTGATTCTGCCGCTTTCTAGCTCCACATTTTTATTCTTGGACTCAACTAGAGTAGCTTTGCATAATTCACAGTTCATAATAATCCTTCTTTGTCTGATACTGGGCCTTGGTGCAGTCCCTCAGTTCATCCTCTATCTGAAACAAGCTGTTTGAGCGCTTCCCCCTTTAAGACAACTGTCTTCTCATTGGCTGCCCCAACCAAGAGGTATGAACAGCAGGTGTATAGGGTTTCTGTGCCTGAGATGACCATATTGGGTATGATATCATACAGATCCAAGGGTAGGAAAAAAAAAAACTGAACAGTGAGACCAAGAGTTTGACTTGGAGTGGGACTCATGATATAAACACTGACAGCAGAGGGGAAACAGATCCTGCTTGTCACTGATAACCCAACACTGAACGGTTAGGGTGATTGAATGTTAAAATTAAAATTGTGGAAGGATGTTGGTACGTCCGTCGAGCTGCTTGGTGAGTTTCTTTTGTTACATTAGTTGTATTTCTGATCACTCAGATACAGTTTAGATTTAGTTAACCAGCTATTAACGGTTACTTCTAATGTTATGCTGAGCTGTTCAGCAGGGCCGATGGTCTCCCTGTAATTTGTTTGCATTCTGGTAATGAACAGAATGATTTTTGGATCTGGATCCTGTTCCATCTGAAATAAGCCTTGAAATGGGCATCATCCAAATGCTACTTCTGGTGCAGTTTATCTCAGGCACCCAAACTCTTCTTTTCAGATGTTTCTCATGCAAGAACTGCTGCCAGTGCCAGGACGCGGTTTCATTCCATCTTTATGGCTAATGTTTTAAAGCAGGCGAGAAGTTTAAAATGGGGAGGGCTGTGGCAATGAGGTCATGGGCACTTCCAGGGCAAAGAAAGCTGTCAGCAGGCACAGACACTTAATTGTACATGCACTGATGTCATTATTTGAAACTTTGGCCATGTTTAATATGAAAATCTACCACTGAAACAAGAGACATATGACAGGAAATAAGGAAAACCGGAATAGGTCTGCTTTAAACATGGACACATTTTCCAAGCTCCTGACCTTTTAGCTGGGTAAAAATACTCCAGAGGATGAACTGAGCAGCTGCTCCAGTGCCCACTTTAAGATAAATAAGGATTATTTCAGACTGTGAGTCATGCAAAGCTGCTCTAGTATAGCCCAGAAATAAAAATATGGAGCTGGAAATGAACAGGAAAAAAAGGACCCCTGATGTCAAACTGAAACTTGAATTTCAACTAATAAACATCTCAGAGAACTGGCTGTTAGGAGTTCCTGTTATGAAAGCGAGAAAGGAGGTACAGTTTTTGACACAAGCGGCACGGCTCAAAATGCTAGTGCTTATGTGAGTTTTTCTCTTTAAATATCAAAAATAACAAATTTTTCTCTCTTGAACTCAAAGTAACAGCAACCCAGGCCAGTAGCTACAAAACATCACATATTACATATTAAAGGCAAAACAGAGCAAAAATAAGCTCATCTTAGTGCAACCCGAGCCCCCAAAGTAAAGAAACAAATGCAACAAAACAGGATGAGTAAGTGCAGAGAAAAACATCTGTAGTTTTTCTCTCGCAGATGGTTGGCCAGACACAACCATGCCAGACCTCCCAGAGTCCGTCTCAGCCTGCTGACGTTTCTCTCAGGCTCAGCTCCCGTCGGAAACTTGCATACTCGAACGGGAAGAAGGCCCCTGCTGTCAATCAGGGTGCCTCGGAGGACGACTGCACGCCAGGTAACTCTCAGCATCCATCTGCACCAACTGAAGTTAGATTCGGACGTCACAGCAGAAAAGATAAAAATCAAGCATGCTGTTATGTGTTCCAGCAGGAACTGGAGACAGTGATACAAATAACAGGAATATAAAGAGGAAAAGGAAAGCAGGAAGTCCTCTTCCAGAGATGCCAGACTTGTCCCAGACTCAGAAAATCTACTCTCAGGCGTCACCCTGCAGCTCTGAGTCCCTGTTGGCACTTCCAGACTCTCCACAGGTTCGTCGCAAACATTTCTCCTCTTCCATGGCTGCAGCTCATCATCGTCAGTGTTCCATCTGGAAAATGTTTAGCAGAAAAGTGATCATTTAAAGGTGATGCATGTTTATGACTTTGTTTTTTCCCAGAGCTCTGACTCAACCCAGATCGAGGACTCTGAGCTCCGTCGGTCCCCTGTCTTCCCCCTGACAGGGTGCAGAGCGAAGGTCCGCATTGACCGGCTGAGCCAGGACCTGCTGGAGACTTGCAGAAACTCAGGGTTCGTCTTGTGCTCTCAGGACAGTTGGAACTCGACTCAGAAGTCCGCTCGACCCAAGAGCCCGACGTTTCCTGAAAGTAACCTTGCATCACGTCCCAAAAGCCCTATCTTATCCGCCACCGATCCCAGTGACAGCGGAGAGATGAAGCCGAGTCCTGAGTATGTTAAAAGCCCCGTGTTTGGCAGGAATACTCAGCATGAGAGGTCGCCAAGCGGCTGCAAACCCCAAGACTCTGTGTGCAGCCGAGCCTGTGGAAACTCAGGGTTCACATTCTCTTCTCAGGAGAGTTTAACCCCCTCTGTGAGGCCCGCATCCCCTGTATTCTCAAGAAGCCCTGGCATTCCTCCCTCTGAACGGTTAGCATTCCATAAAAGTCCCAACAGAGGACAGAGCAAGCGGAGCCACACCCGCTCTACAAGCCCGGTGTTTGGACCGCAGCAGAAGAACTCTGCAGAGTGCCGAGGTTCAAATGGTGACCAAAGTCCATCAAGCAACAAGAAGGTGAGTTCAGGAGAGTCCAGACAGGCCAAAAACTCACCAGGGAGGCTGGGCACTGATACTATTTTATACAGAGTTAAAATCTCACTCGCAGTTATTTTGATTAGTGTTTAGAATCATCACTCTGGTGTCCAGCGTTCAGGAGAAAACTCAGTGTTTTAGAAATCTTAAACTGTGACTGTGGAAAAAAATATAGAAGGCATCAAAAGTCCAAAGCTTTGTGACGCGTTTAAACCGTGAATGATATTTCTATGATAAAGTATGCCAGTGAGTTAGGGCCTCAAAGTAGGTTGAGTTTTTCATTCTTTGAGACATTTTCTCATTCATTTCAAGGTTGGGGAAAAAGAGCAGGAATTTGCAAATTACATTAAAACGGCACATCGACTCGCTGCCTAAAGTCATAGGACACTTTTCCCCATTGAGCTGCATGTTTGATATAATTTTTATGTGGTTCTTTCAAAGCTGCATGACAAGTATCATGGCAAAATTTTTGTGGAAGAAGGAAAAGTGTATAATATATAGAGAGGAATAGTAAATAGTGTGCCTCAATGATATGCACTCAATTATTTTGGTCAGCATTGATATTATTATTTGATGCGATTACTCACAGAATTTGTAAAAAAAAATAGTGGATTCATTAAGCCTTCAAAAAAGAAGGAACTTGTCTGTGTTTGTTTAAACTGAGTGGATTTTTATTTAAGTAATTATCTTACTTTAATAATTGTTGAGCTCCAATAACTGCTGTTAGCGTATCAAACTGTTGTACAGTGTATTTATTATTTTTATTATGTACATTCATGTGTCAGAAACATGTTTGCTATCATTTGCATCTTTAAATTCTGGAGATGAGTGTCTGGAGTTGAAATGAGGAATTTTAAATATGATTTTTAAGACTTGTTTTCCTTTTTATTTCTCTGCTCTTGCTGCTTTTGAATGCAGGACAGTCGAAGTCGAGTCGATGAGTTTAAAGCGTCTGAGTCAGGTATAAATATCACTCGCTCTGCTTTCTGTTCAGTTCAGTTCGGTTCTCTCTGGTTTTTACTGACGGTATTTTTATTCTGGTTTTACACGATGCAGAGGAGCTAAACAGAAGGTCTGAAGCCTGTAACTCGGCCGAGGCGGAGCTGACCAGCGATATGACGCTAGTCTGGTCTGACGAAGACGAGGACAACGATGTCACGGTACAGAGGACCAAAAATATACAGAGAATTATTCTCTTATGCCACATTTAGTTATTATTGTGGATTTTCCTTAAAATATTATTTTTAACAAGAATATAGTCCCCACCAAATGCACTGTTTCCTCGGTTAGTTTCCTCAGTCCTCAGCCCTGATGGACTGCAGATAAAGATGGTCGATGTGTCCCTGACTTATCCTGGCGTGCAGATCTCCCACATTACCTTTATAATGTCTGTTTTTGTCAGGAAAATTACACATTTTTCACCGTTCTTCTTCCATGCGTTGCAGCCGACCGGCTCTCCCAGCCCTGTCTTCCCAGAGGAGAGAGCAGTTCATCAGACAGAGAGCCAGGCGACCTCCCTGAACCACGTGGCTTCTTCTTCACGGACGATCGGTTCGAACTGCAGGTACGAAATTATGTGTCACAAATCAGACTCAAATAGTGAGTCTTAGAAAATTTTAAAGGGGATAATAATAATTTAATTTCTCTCATTATTACTTATTACATTTTTCCAAAACAACAGATAAGGTGCTCTTTGTCTTTCATCTGCTTCTTTCTTTTTCAAACCTTTTTTTCTTGTTTTAACAGCCTGTGTTATTTCAGCCTGAGCCTCGTGTTTTCTCTGCTTTTTGTTTGTTTGTGTGGTTTGTTTTGTTTTGTTTTTGTTTTTTGTTTTGGGGGGGGTGGTTAAACAGTGATTGGTTTTAACCATTGCTGTCACTCTGCAATGCTTGGGGTCAACACGTCCAGGCCTCCACCTTCACCTGCCTCCCAGCCCACATTGCACCCTATCTGTGCTATTTCTTCAGGCTGTGACCCCTCCACCAAGACGCTTTCCTCTCTGATGAGAGCCACTGCTCCTTTGTTTTGAGCTCAGCCAGTTAAGGTGGTTTAGGCATCTGGTCAGGATGCCTTCCAGGGCCTCCCTTTGGAGGTTATCTAGACAGGCCCAACTGGGAGGAGACCCTGGAGGTAGATCCAGAGCTCACTGGAGATATTATTATTTTTTATGGCCTGAGAACACCCTGGGATCCCCCAGGAGCAACTGGGAAGTGTTGC
Source organism: Paratilapia polleni (assembly GCA_015106735.1). Classification (NCBI taxonomy): domain Eukaryota; kingdom Metazoa; phylum Chordata; class Actinopteri; order Cichliformes; family Cichlidae; genus Paratilapia; species Paratilapia polleni. Next base: position 6,011 of record VUQI01052139.1, on the reverse strand, counting down.
TGGTTGTGCAGTGGCAGCAGGCCACTACACGACTAAGAGGATGAATGGATGGATGGCCACTCCTGTGGAAACACTCTGGAAAGGTGCTTGCTCCTTGGACTCTATTTCCAACTCTAAGTTGGAAATCCCCCTGCTCTTTTGTTTTAGTGATGCAGGCTTATCTCTTACTTCATCCCCATCCTTTTCTGCACCTCAAAGAAAAAGCGTTTCCTTATATAGAAATAAAGGCGGTGTGGCAGTGTGCAGATTGCAGGTAGCAAGCACAAGTCTGTTAATTTACAATGATTTTCACACAGTGGTAAGAAATCTTCTGGTGCACATGTTTCTTGAATCCGACGGTTTCATGTAACATGTGCTTGTGCACATATTTTATGTATGGTAAGAAGATTTCTACACACACGAGGGAATGAGGCCCAGTGTCCTGCTGCAAAATGAATTTTGGACAATCAGATGTCTCTCTAAAGTTTTCACAGAGCTGTATATAAACCAGTTTCCAGCTGATGAACATCTTCTCTCCCTGTTTGTTTCCAGCCTGTATCCTCAGAGGTATGTGAAGGATCAGAGCAGCTCCAATGAACACACTTCACCTGAAACTTCTTCTAAATCCACTGGAGGACAGCACCTTTCTGCTACAGAGCAGGGACTACTTTCTGAAATCAGTGAGAGGGCGAACCACAGGACCTTACCCCCATCTGAAGAGTCTGCAGGCGAGCACACGGTCCACTACTACTGGGGGGTTCCGTTCTGTCCACGAGGCCTGGACCCAGACACGTACACACAGGTGGTCAAATGAGAAATGAAAAACATTTATTCAGAGCAGAGCTACAGACTGTTAAACAGATTTGTTTATACATTACTTAAAAGCACAAAGCCTCATGGTTCAAACACTGTGTCTGTCTGATGTAACAGAAGGAAAGTCAACAGGCTTTTGCTGCAAAGGTCACATGAATGAAAATTATTAAATAACACAGCAGCAATAATTCCTTATTTTGTAATAAGAGTGCGAACACAGGTTTCTTTCATATTTAGAGTTTTTATTCAAACATTACTACTCACAAAATATTTCCAATATTTTTCACTAAGAAAAAGGGTGGATCTTAAGAGGTTAATGGGTTACTCATTAGAAAACTGTAGTGGTTTTTATTGAGACAATAAAGGTATTCTTTGGTGCTTTTCTTTGCTGTACTTTATGCATGAAGTTCTACACAGTTTTAAAAAATAATTAGTAAATCATTCAGAAATAAAAGTTAATAAAATGTATTAAAAGTTTTGGTTCTACGTGGGACAGAAATCAGGATTTAGGTTATGTCAAAGTGGACATAATCTGCTTTTTGCTAAAACATGGCAAAAGTTTTAAAAAATGAAGACAGTGTATGTAATAGTAATCCCTGTGAGCCAAAACCTTGGGCTTCAGACTGCTCTAAACACTCAGATTCATGCAGCTTTTTCTACTTGTGAATCTGTATGTTGTCATAGAGAGGGAATATTCCTAATATGGTCCTCTCAGTCAAGGAAGCCCCACCCACCTGCTGTTTACAAGGGGCAGCCAATCAGAAGAAAGTTTGTATAAAGGGGGAAGAGCTAAAACAGCTTGTTTCAGACAGAGGATGAACTGAGGGGCCTAGTATAAGAAAAATGAGGATTATTTTGAACTGTGAATCATGCAAAGCTACTCTTTTAGAGTCCAAGAATGAAAATATGAAGCTGGAAATGAGCAGAATAGGTCCACTCTAAATAAAAATGACAAATTCTCAGATATTGTGTAAAAATAGACAAAGTAAATAAAATGCAGACTGTGTTGAAACAGCAGCTGTTCTGTAACATTTTCCATTTTAAGAGGATGAAACAGTTTCTGGACATATTTTGCATGTTTCTAAGTTCTTAAAAGATCTCCAAATAAAAATAAAAAACATTTAACTTGATTCAGTTTGTAAGTAATAATGTGTATGATATATACATTGTAGTTTAATGTGCTCAAATCACAGATCACAAACTTCTAATTTTATCTTGACAGTTAAAATTTCATCTGAACAATTACACAAATCAAAGAGCATAAATATATGTTTACGTTCATACTGAGTTCTTCATAGAGATTCTTCCTGTCGTTGATCTCAGGTGATCGTGGCTCAGATGGAGGTGTACGAGAAGAGTCTGAAACAGGCTCAGAGGTGTCTACTGAGGAAAGCTGAGTGGGGGGAAGCTGTTCTGCCACAAACAGAGGTACGAACATGGCTTTAACTGCTCTGTGCTGATTATTAACCTGATCTAAAGCTTTTAAAAAAAAAAAAGGACAAAAATCACTGCAGTTCTGAGAATGTGCATACAGATGCCAGAGTAAACTCTTTCCATTATAGAACTGAGTTATAGTGGAAACATTACATAAATGTGGTATGATTTTTGTCACACAGTTTTCTTCCAAAGATTTCACAAACATAGTGCACACATTAAAATATGTTCGCCAAAATAAAGCTTTTGTATCTGGTTTTTCATCAAATGTAATATGTGTGTGTGTTTGTTGTTTTTTTTTGTTGTTGTTTTTTTCTTCTTTAGAAATCCCCATCACACGAGTCACCCACTGAATCACCTCAACACCACGTTCCTCGAAGGTAAAACTTTTTTTCTCGACTGTGAAGCTGCACCTCCTTCTGTTTTGTGAACCTCAGTCTCTATAAAACTGAGAGGAAGTCAAACGCCCATGTGTCATGAGGTCTGCACGGAGCTGTTATTAAAGGTGGTTTCCATGTGATCTGATGACTGTTTCACAAGGTTATTATAGTTAACTGAAACTAAACTTAAAAAAAATAAAATTAGATGTGAAAAAGCATTAGTTTAGTTTAGTTAACTAAACTACAAATGTAAAACTAGACTTTTGACAAAAAAAAAACATTAAAACTAAATGAAATGATTTTGTGAACTTGGAAAAACTAACTAAAATAAAAATATAGAGGAAATCTCCTTAGTTTTAGTATTTGTTAGTTTGGTAAATTTGTTAACTTGACTGATGAGGCTTTGATGGATGAGCAGATCCATTCTGGAAACTTACTGAAACTAAACTGAATTAAAAAGAAAAAGTCAAAATGAAATAAAAATAAAAACTAATTAGATAAAAGAAAACTATAACTCTGCTGTTTCATTTGTTTAAACACATTTTCAGGCGAGGACTCAGACTGAGAAGCAAAACCCAGAATGAAGCAGCTGATACTCCTACAGCAGAGGAAGAGGAGGAAGAGGAAGAGAAGAAAGAGGAAGAGGAGCAAACAAAGACAGAAAACAAAGAAGTAGAAGAGAAGGATGAGAGAGATGAAGAACAGATGGATACTGAGGACTGTGAAGTTTGTCCAGGTAATAACATTATCTTTATTGTTTAAAGCTCCCACATAAATCCTTCATGTTATCAGACCTCAGGCTGTTGATTTTGAGCATTTTGAGCACTTCTTTACACTAAATGAGAGGAGAAAACATACCCTTACACTAAAAACGCCTTGTTTTTTTCCAGACTTCACCTGATGACTAAGTTTTTTGTGTTTGTCACAACAGAGACCCAACTGAGCGACGACGACAGCACACAGTATCTGACAGTGGTCGCTAACGCTGAAGCACAGGTGAGTTTGTGCATTCAAAATGTCCAAAAAAAAAAAGAGTAAGTACATTTTTAAACTGCAGTTAGGCTTCTATGTGAAAGTCAGAGGAAGTCACGCTAAATCTGGTTTTGTCCTGTCAATCATAACATGGAAAAAAAGATTTCAGAATATTAATATCCCACATAAATGAGTGTTCATTTATAAACGGCACAGTTTACTTTGTTTTAATTAAAACATCCTGAAAGCTGAATCAGAGGCTCTCAGGTCACTGCAGGTCACACATGGAAGAAGCAACATATTGACCTGGCCTCGATAAACTAAAGTCCTCCAATAGATCAATAACAGCTCTGCAAGAAGACAAGGATAATGATCATACTCTATGCTCTTTATGACGATAAATAACAGCACAATTATCAGCTGTCTCTTCATTAAGTTGTTCATCCTGTGGATGGACTCAGACTCCTCCATCTTGAACTGCAGCTGGTGGTCCTCGCTCTGTTCTGCAGCCTCTGTGAATTTGGTCCAGTTCTCCACCTGCTGCAGCTTCCTCCACCTCACAGGATCTCCAGAGCAGAACTAGGACTACCGTCACCAGCTGCAGTCCAACATGGTAGAGCTGTCAGTGACCTAATCTGCCTATCTGGAGGGAAACACAAGACAGGAAGGGCTGCTGCTAACTGATGAGCAGCAACTAAACGTTCAAAATAAGAGCTTGGGGATTCTCTGCTTACGGGGTCATTGTCTCAGACAGACAGAAAAATACAAATAAATCACAAAATATACCTGCATGGCCCACAAAGTAAAGTCTTTGTGTGGGAACACTGCACATATACTACAACACTATGACAAAGTGATTTAATTCATGAATATAACCATGTATTTTTTCATAATTTGTTGTTGAATATTAATATTTCATTCACTGATGCTGGCATGTATTTTAATATACTATAAATATATTAAAGTTGATTGTACAGCAGACTGACTCAGAAAAGTCAACACTGGCTCTTCGCTTACTTTATCTAAGTCAGTCTGACCCTCTGAGACCACTGCTGTTGCTTCTATGTGTTCTGTGCCCATTAAATCAATAAATAAATGTCTAGGATTTCTCATAGGGTATTTGGGGCAGCACAGTGGTGCAGTGGTTAGCACTGTCACCTCATAGCAAGAAGGTCTTGGGTTTGACTCCACAGCTAGTGGTCCTCACTCTGCTCTCTGTTTGTGGAGTTTGCATGTTCTCCATGTGCCTGTGTGGGTTCTCTTTGGGTGCTTCCTCCCACAGCCCAAAGACATGCGTGTTAATTAATTGGTGATTCTAAATTGGCCACAGGTGTGAATGTAAGCGTGAATGGTTGTCTTATCTCTTGGTTGTCTGATAGACTGGTGACCTGTCCAGGGTGTACCATGCCTCTCACCCTATGACAGCTGGGATAGGCTTCAGCCCCACAGCAAGCCTGAATTGGATGGATGGGCTTGTATTTGACTTGAAATGAGCAGATATATATATATTTTTTTTTTTAAGTTTTTTTTTTTTTAGGGTTCATTTTGCTGTAAGAGTAAATCCAACAGTTTACAATCACTCAGGATGTAACAGGTAATTGATTACAAATTAGAAAATACTGTATTTATCAGGCTCAGAGTCACTGCCACAGTAAAACTCATTCCATACGAACACAGCAGCAGTGCATCAAATAATGCGTTAAAGTGCAGAAAGTCAACAAATAAACTGTTTCTCTACAGTCTGGAGCTAAGTTTCCTGAGTTAGAGGTGATTCTTCGTGGCGATTCTCCAGCCAGGAACGAGCCACAAAAGGAGAAGGAGGTTGACGGTAACCAGACAGAAAACCTTTAATTCTACCATCCAGGTTGTGTGTTTAAAAAGCTGAAGCTGTAATTTATTTTCAGCCCCAACAGGTGAAAAAATGGAGGGAGACGTCCCCATCAGTAGCAGCGACGGTGGCGCAGGACAGACTTCAAGTGTAAAGGTGGACAGCAGGGGTCCAGATGTGGAGGAGATAAAGGACCATGGTCTTCAAAAAGAGCCATCTCCAGAGCTGGAACCGGCCGTTGTCCCTCCCAGCCCTGAAACCGCTGTCGACTGCCCCATTTGCCAGGCATCTTTCCCCGTGAGCAAGATCGAGGTGCACGCGGCGTACTGCGATGGAGAGGTGGCCGTTGTGGACGAGAAGATACCAGAAGTTGACTGCATCCAAGGTAAAGGAAACTTTATATAAAAATAACTCCTGCACGCTGCTTTCGCAGCTGAATGTTGGTCGGGAGCTTTACTCGTTTAACCAGAACAAGAAGGAAATATTTATTTAGACAGTGCTTTTCACAGTCAGGAAGTGTTTTACAAAAGCAAACATGCAGCATACAAGAGGAGAATTAAAAACTTTACAAAAGACTCTAAAATTAAAGAAAAAAACACAAGTAA
>VUQI01052132.1:0-14676 GCA_015106735.1 Paratilapia polleni | reverse complement strand
GACAGTTAGTATGACTCGAGGGTGTCGATTCATTTAAACTAACATATTCATCCTGATGTGACCAAGTTTCTGTAAAGCAGAATAAATCAATATGCTGATCAATTATTAAATCATTTACTAACACTTAGACTTAGAAGAGAGAGACCTAATGTTTAATAGTCCACATTTAACTGTTTTACTCTTTGGTGCAGTTGAGGATGTTATACTGTTCTTTCTTTGGAAATTTTTGTGCTTAATTTGTTTTTTGCTGATTTTTGGTTTATTTTTTGGTGGTCTGGGGACAGACACAGTCTCTACAGGGATGGGGTTTGGGGGGGTGGCAGGAGGAGAGAAGCTGCAGAGAGGCGTGTAAGACTGCAACTCTTTGTACTATCATCTACAGTACATAATAGATGTACTGTAGATGATGAGATATTTAAAGTCCTTGTAATTTTACATTGAGGATTAATGAGGATTGAGGATTATTGTGAAACTGTTCCACAATTTGTCTTTTTTTTTTGCAGATTGGTGAACCTCTGCCCATCTTTACTTCTGAGGAATTCTGCCTCTCTAAGATGCTCTTTTTACACCCAATCATGTTACTGACATGTTGCCAACCTAATTAGTTGCAAAATGTTCCTTCTTTCTTTTTAGTACCACTTACTTTTCCAGCCTTCTGTTGCCCCTGTCCCAACTTTTTTGAGACCTGTTGCTGCCATTAATATCATGCTGCCATCAAAATGAGCTAATATTTTTCATGAAATAGTAAAATGTCTCAGTTTAAACATTTGATATATTTTCTATGTTCTATTGTGAATAAAATATGGGTTTATAACATTTGCAAATCACTGCGGTTTACACAGTGTCACAGCTTTTTTGGAATTGGGTTTGTATACTGGTTTAAGTGAGGATGCTGGGTAGAGCGTACAGAGGGTTAGGACAGAGGACAACCACTTGCTAAGGTGAATTCAGCAGACTGAATTCAGACAGACATAGTAAGAAATGAAGGAAAACAGAAACTCACCTTGTGGCTTAGCATCATGCAGCAACTTTCGATCTGCAGACACACACAACATAATTTAAGTGTTAGTTGATTCAATTACTGCTTGTGTATGCATCTGTGCGTGTGCACGTTGTTTGCGATGTACGTGAAGTGGAGTGTTTGAATAATGAAGATGGATGAGGGCGTTGGTAATGAGCATGATTATAATGACGATCATGATCTAGTCCACACTGCCAAAAATTATGAACAGTAAGTCTGTAATGACACAGTCACTGAACACAATGAGACTGACAGTAATGATGCCAAACCACTGTATCTTTTTCTCCTTGTTAACTAGTGAAGTGTGGAAGTGATGTTACCCACTCTGTGTACAGAGGCCGCCCGTGCAGTTGTCTGCAGCCAGCGCCACCCCGTCACACAGTCGTCCCCCGTGCTTGGGCTCTGGAGCCGTACACTCTCTGCTGCGCTGCCTCTCGCAGTCCGAACTACACACTGACCACTCACTCCACTCTCCCCAGCTGCCATCCACTTAGGAACCAAACACAAACACAAATTTGCATAATGCATGTTTAAATAACAGAGCCAACCAATGTGGATACATACATATGTGACTGTATAAACAAATACAACTGAAACACAATAGAAAATAGAAAATGCATGCTTCTTATACATCAAGCTTAAGTGTATTCATTTAATAGTCCCGTGGAGCTTTATAGGAAAACACTTTCAAGGTAACAGTAACACTACTAAAAACAATTTCCCACTCAAAGAGCCAAAACATGTACAAAACTGGTGTTTCTGATTTGGAGCATAGAGAGGCTCCATCAATTCTCCTTTCCCCCTCCATATGCTCTAAAAGATTCCCTCTTCCTGCTAATCTAAAAGCAAATGCATCCTGTTTATGTTCAAACTCAGATGCAGAGCAGGAATCCTTCAGAAGGAGACATTTTGCAAAGAGGAGATAATGTTTGGAGGAGTGCACTGTATTTGACTGATAATTTTTATTTTTTTTTTTACTTAAACCTGATGAGCGTTTCCCTTTATACTCCGCAGTGGTTGAAATCATAAATTTGGGCTTGTCTGAAAAAGAAAAAAAAAAACAACACTTGGCTAGAGCAGCAATTTTGATAACTACTACTGCTGTTGTGCACTTCCTCTTAAAACCTGTGCTTCCACTGTTTGCTTCTCTCTCTGAAGTTGCCTCCATCCCGTTCCATTTTTCTCTCTGTTTGCCAGACATTTTCCCTTCATTAGTTCTTTTACTCAGTGCACTGCATTAGATTTCAGATACAACCCACTGTCACTAGAGCAGTGCAGATGCATTCATAGTGAAATGTGACAGGTTCAAAGAAGACTACTGCTAACTACAAAGCCTACCCAAGGCTTTAAGACTAGCATCATACCTTCTAAGCAAACACTTTTCTCTGTTAAATTCAGGTACTTAAAATTTACTTACAGATACTTGAAGCACACCTTAGTTATATATCACAAGTAACAATTTTTTACTTTTTGTCACATACTGTGTATGTTACTGCATAATAACATTTCTGGAGATAAAGCCACAAAAGAGCAACATTTTTAAAGGAACAGTTCAGTGTTTGGGGAAATACACTAAACTGCTTTATTGCCAAGAGTGAAATGAGAAGATTGATTTGTAAAACTGGCTGGCAATTATGACACTGAGGCCAGCCAGGCTTCGCTAAGCATTAAGACTGCAAGCAAACCTGGCTATGTTCAATTGTTGATAGACATAAATAAATACATAAATAAATCTGTTATAGCTCTCTTCTGTAAAAAGACTGAAGCATAAGGCAGTGGTTAAATGGTGTAATAGTATTTAGACTGAGCTTTTTGGACCAATTAAACACTGCTTAAAGTTCAGTACTGAGTTTATATTTTTTGTTGCATTTATTACAACATACAGTATAATACACTAAAGTTTTAGCTCCCTCCAAATAGAGACTGAAATATCAAGGCAAGTATTTTTTTTTAAGTAGAATAGATTTAAACTAAAGAATTAGGCAACCAAAATAGAAAGAAGTAAACTAAAAAAAATATTACTAAAGATATGTCTGTTAATACTGTAATTAGCTGTATTATATTCACAAGGGTGTCATACAAATAATATGTGACTATAAATACATATTGTACAAAAGCAGAGGGATAGTTGAATTACCTTTAATAGTGGCAGGCTTCCATTCTTTGTGCAAAGCTAAGCTAACCATCTAGAGAAGTATAGATTTTATTGGAAAGACATGGGATCTGTATTGTACTGATCTTCTTATGTAACTCTGAATATAAATGCAAACAAGTGCATTTCCACATTATCAAATGATTTCTGTATGCAAAATCAACCACTTTAATAATATGAGCCTTTGGCAGTCTTAAATCTAACTTAACCAGCAACTGTAAACCTTTTAACTGTCAGCTTATTTTTGTGAAATTCATTAAACTGACATCTGTAAGGTGGGAGGGCAGCTTCAAAGGTTCTAAATTAGTAACACTGAAGCATGCTACTTCTTAAAATCACTAATAGTGAGAAGAGTATGCTATTGTTCTTACCTGGACACACTGTGTTGCAGGTGCTCTTCTGCACTGACATGCCCTCACAGAAGGCTCCTCCGTTGAGAGGAGCTGGATTTGTGCAAGTGCGAGAACGTTTCTGAACACCTCGACCGCAGCGTACATTGCAGGGAGACCAGTCCGTCCACGACGACCAACCGCCATTTACTGCATGTGCCAAAGGATGAGGGGAAAGGTATGAAGAGATACTAAAGGAATTCTGGCCTGCATCACAGTCACAGGAGTTGCTCAAAGGTGGCAATGAACATCAGGGAGAAAAAAAAAAAAAAAAAAAATCAATAGTGTCTTCCCTTCTGCCAACTTACACTTATTCCTTGGATGTGTCTCCTAAAATAATGTAGGATGACTGACTAATGAGCTCATTTGCTGTCACAGGAAAGAAAGAAATACTACTATTCCATTATTGTACATCTGTCGGGGGCTATCGGGAATAGTAAGCCTGTCAGGGACTTCATTAGCATTACGGAAATTAATGATTGATGGACCGCAGTAACAGGATGTCAGAAAGAATGAAATGTATTCCTACAGCAGTTAACTGCCCTCTTTAAAAAAAAAAAAATAACAGGATGAAAGGTGAGTACAATGAACACTGAAATACTTTTTACAATTAAGAAGGCTGTCCTATAGTGTGAAAGGACGTGGTGCTAGTATAGACATAATTCCACTCTCTACAGCCCTAAAATTTAGTGGAACCACTGTCTGCTGGCCTGCAGCTATACAAAATGTTTTAAACAAGGTGTTTAGTGCTGGCAGATAAAAGCTGGGGAGTTGTGACGGCCCACATCAGAGCCTTTCCATCATTAATAATTGAGTTCTTGTAAATATTGTGCCCATGTCTCCTTGTTTTAACACAAGGGATCATTTACCCATTATCTGCTCATTAGACTCTCGTGTAAAAAAAACAGTCTGCATGCTGTGGCTGAGCAGTGCTTTTGAATGATGTGGGAGAACTTGTTTGAGAAACCAACTGAACACCACACTAGTGAAAACTGATATTTTGATGCAGACAAGAGAACTGTTTGACACTATTGTGATCATCTACAAGGCAAATCTAGTCTCATGAGTTTTTGGCAGGGACAAAATTGCAAAACTCTGGAATCTGATATCTTACCAAAGACTATAACAGTAGCTGTGGCACTGCGTCTCTTGGCCACAATGTTGCTAGCAACACAGGTATAGTTTCCAGAGTCAGACAACCGGGCCTCTGAGATGATAAGGTTGTGGTCACCTCTTTTATCAATGACGTCGTCATCATCAATGCTCAGAGGCTCCTCGTTTTTCAGCCACTCCACCTGAAAACAAAAATATGCTAAATTAATTCAAGCAGACAAACATCTGGAAATGGGACAGATGTCAAACCAGATGTGAGTCCATATATATGTAAAAACATCTGGTGGAACATTTAACAACTAATTAGGTTAATTGACAACAGGTCAAGGCTGAGCCTTTGAGAAGTAAAGTTAAGGAGTTCAACATGCAAACCTCATAGAAGAATTTTTCCTCAATATAACTGCGAACGATTTATCATCTACAGTACATAAAATATCCCTTGTGTACTCTGAACCATCCGGCCCTCAGGTGGCACTGCATTAAAACTAAACATTATTCTCCAGTGGAAACACTTCTGGAAACCAGAATCAGTCAACACATTTTGTTCCTGCCTCTATAAATGCAAGTGAAATCTCAACTATGCAAACAAAAAGCCAGAACCACGACAGCCTTGTGAAACCTTGAAGTGGGAAAGTGTCTTGTGGCCTGACCAATAAAAATGTGAAATTCTTTTTGGAAATCATGTCCACTGTGTCCTCCAGGCTAAAGAGGAGAGGGATCATCTGGCTTGTTACCACAGTTTTAAAAGCCAGTATTTGTGATATGGGGAGTGCATGTAGCATTAGTAAGATCCTTTAAAGGCATCATTAATCCTGAATGATATATGACACATTTTTCTATGTACTTTTAAAATTAAATATTAATAAACATTTTTAGAGAGTCCCAACTTTTGGGGAAAATCTAGTTATATTACTGTAACAGTTTCAGACAACTATTCATTACCTTTACCAGTTTCATTATTCAATTCCAGTAATTTCACTCAAACTAAACTAAAATATGTTTTTCCACACTCACAATCGCAACGTGTGGTAATACACTCATATTCCAGTTAATTAGGTGCAGCTCACTGTAGTACAACAGCAGAACAGTTTTGCTCCTTTATGAAGACTATACAATTCAGTATTTGTTAAAAAGGCTGATTAAAGTATTTTGAGGTGTGCATCTTGCATAGAAAGAAGTCTGTGTTCTTTAGGATACCATTCTTGATGAAAAAGGAGTGGCCAAAACTGAAACAGGTCTCTGTTACTGCATTTATGAGAATACGTAAGGGGACATATTTTGATTGTAAGATTAGGGGTTTGTGGGGGGAAGTACAACACATCTGACAACAACTCAGAGCAAGTGATGTACTAGGTAGGTCACATCGTCTAGCTTTACCAATTCAGGGGCCATGTAGTGAGCGAAAGCAATAAGGAATTACAAAATAAAGGACGCTCTGTTGATGCTCCTCTCCTCTCATGACTGGCCCTGTAAATTGCTATTAATGTGGCAGTAGCTTGAGCTTTTCATTCAGAGAGGTGAGCTAGAGCACGAGGAGTGGGCTTTGATTTATGGCAGTGTATTTGAGGATTAAAAACTCCACCCCACTGGGAGCGCCATGTGTTTGTGCATGGAGTTATATTCCAGTGTGTGAGTGCATGTGCATTTGTGGATGGTGTCCATTTGCCAAGGGAACTAACAACAGCCAACAAACTCAGAGATTGCTTTGCTCTTTCGAAGCACACTGGATGAAAAAAAATGAGCTAGGAAATCAATAAATCTGGAGTCATGTTGTCACAAGCGTTTTTTGCTCCTTTTGATGGCCCAAGAAGTCTTTCATCATGTAGCTTTTTTTCATCAGTTGGCTCCACAGCTTTCAAGACATACCAAGCACTCATACTGCTGGGCAACACTGTGCCTTCATCACCTGTTTTCTGTATAATTTTGCCTTTCACTCTTTTACACCTTCAATGTCTAATCAACCCCTGTGTTCTCTATGGCTGGTCAGTCTAGTCAGTTATGAAAGCAGTCTGTTTTAACCTTCCACAATCACAAAGTGAAGCAAACCTATAACTTAATCATACAAAATAACCCCATTTTACAGGCTCATCCATGTAATCACATTATATTCCTGGAGTCTGCTTTAGGCAAGGATTGACTGCAAATAGTGACCCTTCTTCTCAAATGCTGACATAGGTGAGCTCTGCTGTTTTTGCTTAGCCACAACCTCTGGGGTTAACTAATGAAGCCAGGGTGGAAGTGCAGATCCTCAAATGGCCACTTGACACTGACTCCAAAAATGAATCAATCTCCATAAGTTCCCATGTTAAAATGCCCAACTTTGGTGAAAAAATAAAGAGGTTTACAGCCTACGCAGCCAGTAGCTGCCTGCTAAGCTTAAAAATCAGCTAATTCAAATAAATGAACTTGAGGACTCAACTGTGTTTGTGGCATTGGTTCCTTTTGGAGCATTTTTAATGCAATTATTTAACTAATTCTCTGACTTGTGGTTTGTTTAATGGTACTGACACCCTGAAGTCTGTGGTCCTGTTTGGTGGGTTTTTACCCATGTAGTCTATGGATGTGCTTGCCAACAAAGCTTGCTGGCATTAGTATCCCCTTGTCATCCAAATATGGTAACTTCTGGTTTCAAAAATTCAAGGTTACAACCACCATTATGCAAAAGCTGTAAAACTGAGGCTACAAAACAGGAGATCGCAAGCCAATAGGTGATGTCACAGAGCCCTTTTTTTATATACAGTTTATGTTTGCTTTGATTTTTTTTCCCAGGGTGACGTTATACATATTGTGTGCAGTATTTGTAAAAGATCCCATCTCAAAGCATCTCATACTGTATGTCACCATGAGACAGTAACTTCAGAAGCCATGCTGTTAATGCACCAACACTGCTTTGTCCATCTAGCCATCAGTTTATCTAGTGCTGCAGGAGCGGCCAATTATTTTGAGAAGACTCATACATTACATTCATCACAGTATATTGCTTTACTTATATATGTTCAATCTCAATATCATGCTGACTATTTTTACTTATCTGCCTTTGTTGATGTGATGTAAGAAACCATTACATTAAGTAACCTGCAGCATTTGATAGGAAGAACAAATTCAGTGTAGATTGATAAAATATGCACTTCCACTTATTTCAGAAAACAGCTAAACTAAAAACTGTCCTGCACTTCCCTACATTATATTACCACATCAATAGTAATATAATGTGGGAAATTCACTGAATTGAAACTTAACCTCGAATCCTTTGTTCTCATATTCAGATGGGGTGCATATTTATAGTAAAGTGTTGAAACTGAACTTGACAGGTACCAAGATTTAGCCATTACATTGTGTAAATTTGGTAGATAATTTATCACCACAGGGAATATTCAGTAAAACTAAAAGCATTGCCTAAAGTTAAAAAAAAAAAATCACAGACAGGCTGCATCTTTTCCATAATGTTTTTTCAATGACAAATCTAATTTCTTTAACAGGCAAGTTAAAATAATGAGATGGACTGCTGTGTGACCGTTGTCTATTCTGCAGAAAATTTTCATAAATTAGTTATTAAACCAATGGAGGTAAGCATTTTTCTCATTTTCACCACAGTTAATCCACAAGACAGAGGAAATCAGTGTGGTGCATTTAACTGGTGGGCAGTGGACTAAATAACAGTATGATACATTTAAAACATAGCATCATTAGTCTTGAGTTCGTAAGGTCCAAAGGTCCAATAAGAAAAACGTACTGCAACTGAACATCAAAGGCTTTAACACAGCCATTTCTTGGCACAGGAATAATACTGTATTGTGTTATACTTAATGTATAATGTCACCCTTCAGGCCATGCCTCCAGTTTTTTTCCCTCTCCTTCCCTTGTGTTTGGTATAGCTCTCCACCTATGCAGATATTAAAGTATACATTACAGTAATAAAGAAAAAGAAATCCATGAAAGATATCCATAAAATGCCAGAAGATTTGCTGACTGAAATCACGGTAATTGAAATGATGGTATCTTTCTAAGTAGAATGAGCCATCAAAGTTTCATGACTTTTTATTTCTTTCACTCAGGCTATTGGAGAGTCAGGATGAAGTAGAGGAGATTTATTGAAAATGCAGGTCTGATGGGATTAGACCTTTGCCAGTAAAGAAGCACTTTTGATGCCAGAATTGTCATAGCTAACATTTCAAACCAACTCTTGGGTCCTTTTTACTCAGCAGTGTCTCATGTATTTCATTCAACTTGACAACAACCTAATTGCAGTAAGGTTATCCAGGGTACACAGTAGGCATATATTTGTAGATATAGATGACTAGTTAGCCGTTTGAGGTGCTCTCTCACATAGACTGTATATAAAAGTCACTGTGATATCAGCAATTGGTCAGTAAGGTCCCGTTGTGATGCCTTGAGCTAAACATTTTGGCTTTCACAAATTTGTTGTTTTGAAATTGGACGTGAAAACGACCTGCCCTAAAGCATGTCATGCCTTTAGATTCTTATGGGGACTATCATTTACAAAATGCCCATCATGCTGTAATTAATAAGACTTCAAACTAGTGACTGAGACAATATAAAAAAGTGTTTGCTGAGGTGACAGATAGAGGGAACTGAAGGTTTGTTTTCCATAAACTTTTATACATTTGCAATTCTATTTGCAACCAGGGGAGTCACCCTCATCTTTGACCAAGATTTTGCACAAATTCTCACTCAACCTACAGAGTTCATGTCTGTTAGCAAAAGCTAAACCTTATGACCATATAATTGCAAGAGTGAGTTAATGGTGTCATCACTTAGATGTAACCTGTAACTATGTATTTAAACTGTTTTCTAACACTCATTCCTTTTTGAAGTTGTTTTTTTGTTTGCTTTTGTTAAGATGAAAAAAGAAAGCTGTAATAGCCCAAACACATTCTTATAATGACACTGGCAAAGAGACTGTATTTACTATGCATCAGTCATGCAATGATACCCAGTGCACCTGCTAAACAGAGTCAGGTTTAGTGACTATCTGTCCTAGCAGTACCTCTCTCACACAAGCCTACAGTGAAGGGCAATTTTAAAGCTGTTAAAATCAAACCACCAATTGAAAAAGAGAAAGCACTGCTTGCCAACTATGACAACACACTTCAACGGGACTGGCACACATTGCAAACCCATTGTGCCACGCCACAGTAACTAGAGATTAAACAATACAACTGTACATTCCTTAAATGTGTTGTACAAACAATAAGCACTTACTACTGAAGATAGAAATTGTCAATTATGTAGAGATTCATTAGAGGGCTCATTTTAGGTTCACAGAACTGAGGCTACTATTCAATTAATTTTACAGTATATGCTGCTGTCATGTAAAGATACGTATTCTTTTACATTTTTGTTCTTGTACTAAATTCAGTTCATAGTTTACCTTTTAACTGATTTAGTTTTCTGTACTGTGTGTTATGTATAGGTACATGTGGATTTCAATTCTCTGTTAGTTCCCTTTTCTAATCTTCCTATTTATGTACATTGTTGGTCTAGCAGGAACAGTATTTTTTTTTTTATATACACAAGTGCATTATAAAATGACACAGAAATCTTAAAAATCTCCTAAGAAAAAAATGACGCTTATAGTGCTTTATCAAAAAATAATATAAATTTCAAGACCCCTTAACAGGTTAACTTTACTGTGTCATATTATCATAATATATTATTTTATATAACTAAATGTAATTTATATAAAATACAAATCCCAACAAAATAAAAAGAATATCCTTTCACACAAACAAGAAAGATTTATTGACTTTTACAGATCAACTGAAGTTGTAATGCTAACAAAAAGAGAGTGAAGGAGGTTGGCTGTGATGTGGACTTCTAGGATTCTTGTCTCATTCTTGCAACCACTCTTAAAAAGAAAACTTTCTAATCGATCCTTTTTAGTTGGTGTCAATAACAAGTGAGCTGTGTTTGAGTGTTGAAGTATGGATTACCGGTGTATAGATCTGCTCTTCAGTAGGGATCACTCCTTTCTGCAATGCTGTTGAATTTGTTAGGTCACTGTGTGTCTCAGAAAATGTTTCCTAGTTCCTAACACTGGCTCTGTGGTTAGAGACTCTCTCACTGTTAGGCATGTGCTTTCATTTTTAATTAATGTGTGACAATTAGACTGTATATGTTAGTTTCTTATGTTTAAGATTTTAAAAGTTGTAGGCCTATGTGATTAAAAAAATCATTTGTTGCACATGTACTCTTTCAGAAGTAGTGTGGATGTTGGTGATTATGGATAGAAATTAATAGGCAACCACAACAGAACAACAGAAGACTGAGAAAACAATGTTTTTTTTTTGCAAAGAATGCAAAGTTCATACTAACATTATCTTCATTTCTGAACTATGATGGTGTTCAATTCTCATTCGCACAGTGGTAAAGGGCATTTGAGATCAATAAGAAAAAAGGATTAGTAAAAGTAGATAATAGAAGCAGAAAGATGAAGCTCAATTAAACCATCAAACAGCAGCTGTTGTTCTGTTCTATTCAATATAACTGACCAATAATTGTCCCTTTAATCTCTCTGTGATCACAGAAGAAGAATATAAATCCTCTTTGGTTGTGACTTTCATTTTTTTGTGCCTTTATCTCAGGGGATTCTTACAGTAAAGTAAATTAAAATAATCACTTTGTGCTCTGGTTGGCTTTTCTTCCCATGATTTTGCCTTGCTTAATCTGTCTCATTCAGCCCCTCCTTCACTTTCCAGTGTTGCGAGAAGCGTATAATCCTGGAGCGTGATATGCGTTCTGTGTCTCCCCTTCAGTGGAAAACGACAGAGAGATGCACATGCTGATGAGAAGGCAGGGACACTCAACGCCTGATAAACCAGTGCCTGGGGATTTGCTTAATTGGCAAATTAGTCCCACTTAGATAGCAGGAACTAGTGTTGAACTACAGCACACCTGACCTAGCAGCCCCGGCAGTCTGTTGGCATGGTGTCAAGGTCACCATACTGACAACTAAATGTCCCTCAGAAAGTTGTACCACTAACTTTTGTTCTTGGTTCATTTCTAACCAGAGAAAGAAAATAAAATAAAGCCAGGATAGAATGAAAGCAGTATCAAATGGTCAGCAGGGTGTCTACAAACCATGCAGCAGTTTAATTTTCTGATAGCTTCAAGCTGTTCAAAGATGCTGAGATGAGAGAGCTGACAAGCCTGGAGAACTGTGTTTATTTGCAGAAGGTATCATCTTAAACTTAACAGAGAAGTCATTCCAATTTCCCCCCAGCATCTGGCCTAAAGACTTGATTATTCTGAAAGCAGATGTAATGACCTACATTTACAATCATTTAAATGAGAAGTGAAAGCGACATGAAGACAATTACAAAGCATTGCAGTAGGTTTTGTACCATCTGATTCAATTAAGGTTGAGCTTCATTAACAAGCAGCCCCCTCCTTTCACTTCCCTCATGCCTGCACCCTCTCAGTCTTCCCTCAGTCATGTATGGCCTTTTCTCCACGCAACAATGACTTTCATGAAACCACATTAAACAAATGAGCCCTCCAAATCTGACAGCAGCCTGTTCTGGCGGCGGGGGTGGCTAAATCTCTCACCGTGTTCTTGGTTTATCTGTACGCCATCTCCGGAAATGTTATGTTTATCAAGGAATAATTACATTTTAAGCACTTGAAATGACTTGGAATGAAAGGCTTGATGACTAATTACACTTAGTATAGAATACTTGGGTGAGTAATAATTGGAAAATATTTATTCCTTAAGTTAGCTGCAAACATTTTTCTCTCTCCAATATTAAGATTTTAGCTTTTAATGTTCTCAGTATGTTAAATGTGCACCAATAGGTATCACTATGAAACTTCCCCCATGAAACTTCGTCAATTACTTACATTCAGACAATTATTTTTTGTATTGGAAGTTTTCTGAAATTTGATGTGTAAATATGTATCTAAACTCTAATAAAATATGCCTTTTGCACACATTTTCAGAATATAAATATGAACACTGGATAAAGCAATGTTCAAAATTCTTGTTTTATTTTATTGACATATTAAGAGTTTAAAGTTTTCACAGAAAGGTCTTTGGAAATCTCTTTTTGACACTCCATGACTGAGAATAATACTCTCAAACACCATGTTTTAAGAATAAAATGTTGGCTATGAATGATATATGAACAATCCCCTCTGTAAAAACATTCAGTGGAACCTTCAGGGATTGACAACATGGTGAAGAAATGTAGAAATGAAGAAAAATGACGCCGTTTAGAACCTGGCTTATATGGGAACAAGGCTGGTTGGGATTTTGTTGCATCTTGTGAACAAAACTGAGTAATATATTACACTTTTCATAGATTTGCTGTGTTTTAAATGAGAATGTGTAAGCCAGCAAAACCGCTGTTTTGTCTCATATGCTCGGCTTCTGTCATGCTGAACAGTTGGTTAAATTAAGCTTGGTATAAAGGCAGTTTTGTTTACGTGTTTTTCAGTAACTAAAGTTTATAATGTGAAATGTGCATAAATTAAGTGAGTTAAAGCTGTGTTGCACAAGTGATTATACACGGATTATTTTGCTTCTTTAAGGAAAAGTTGGCATTGCTGGTAATCATTTTAATATTTCATGTTAAGTCCAATAGACTTACCTATAGTATTCTACTGTCTTAGAATTGTGAATGACTAGAAGACAAATAAGCTTCAGTGTCATGTGGTCAGGTTGTTAAAATATCTCAATCTTTCATTTTTGTTTCCCTTCATAGCTCTTACAGTAAATGGTAAATGGTAAATGGACTGGTACTTATATAGCGCTTTTCTACTCAGTTTCTGTGTACTCAAAGCGCTTTAAACTACATGCCACATTCACCCAGTCACACGTACACAGTCTGTTCACAGTGTGATCGCAGTAGCAACTGCACCATGTATGTATCAATAAATGTACAATGTAACGTCCGTCGGGTGAGGATGTTGCATATTAGATGTTTAGTCTAATATGCAACATCCTTAACTTTTTTAGAGTCCCAGATTCCAGTGGTGTCACTGTACAGTAACTCACAGTATTCATGCTTTATTCATGAATATTAAAGTACACTGCCAATGACCATATATTTTTCTCTTTCCAATTTCAGGCAATGTTGTCATGAAATGAAACAGAAAAAGGTAGTTTTATTAATTTTAAAGTCCTAATTCACAGTTTTACATGTAAATTAAAAAGAACGAGTATTTCTAAGAAGTCACAGCATTAAACAACTTTTACAGTACTAGCTTACAAAAAAAGCTAATGTTTGGAACATAAGGGGGGAATGATTTCAGCCAATTTTGACTTCTGAGAATTTTAATGTGATTTTGATGGTATTAGGTTGATAGCAGCCTATAAAGTAAAAAGATCAGCCCTATTACCTCCCACCCATTAGTTTAACTTCTTAAATCTAAATATGGCACTGAAATAACCCTTGTCTTATAAGCAGGTTACCATATTGTACATGGCTTGATTCATGCGAAGAGCCAGGCTGAAGTTTGCAAAAGACCATAAGGATTGGACCATAGCGGACTGGAGTAAAGTCGTCTTCTCTGATGAGTCTAATTTCCAGCAGCTGGTCGTCTAATGGTTAGACGGAGACTTGGAGAGGCCTACAAGCCACAATGTCTCGCACCCACTGTGAAATCTGGTGGAGGATCGGTGATGATCTGGGGATGCTTCAGTAAGGCTGGAGTCGGGCAGTTTTGTCTTTGCAAAGGACGCATGAATCAAGCCACGTACAAGGTTATCCTGGAAGAAAACTTGCTGCCTTCTGCTCTGACAATGTTCCCCAACTCTGAGGATTGGTTTTTCCAGCAGGACAATGCTCCATGCCACACAGCTAGGTCGATCAAGGTGTGGATGAAGGACCACCAGATCAAGACCTTGTCATGGCCAGCCCAATCTCCAGACCTGAACCCCATTGAAAACTTCTGGAATGTGATCGAGAGGAAGATGGATGGTCACAAGCCATCAAACAAAGCTGACCTGCTAGAATTCTTGCACCAGGAATGGCACAAAG
>VUQI01052127.1:0-13731 GCA_015106735.1 Paratilapia polleni | reverse complement strand
TGTTTAAGTGTGTTTTTTTTTTTTTTTTCTCCTTGTTGAGCTGACAGAAATGTCATTTTACTGTTTTGGTTCTGCCTCAGGGGTTTTCCAAGAAAAGCTCTAAAATCACTGTACACAACCTGCTCAGCACCTAACATAAGCCAGAAAGAAAAGCTGGTGAACACAGTGTCGCATTTAGCAGCTAAAGAGAACTGTATCAAACTGACCATATATCTCTGTACACCTAACGGTTGAAACAGGCCCCAGTATAGGACTGGCATGGAGGAAGCAGGGAATGGGACCCAAGACAGATGTGATTAAACAAAGAAGGAAAAACCCCCAACCTTTCATTAGGTGACATGAAGCAGCCCATCAAAAATCCAAAAGCCCACAAAAGAACACAAGATTGAACCCAGGAAGTCCAAATACAAACTGCAAGCACATACAGAAACTACCACAAGCTAGGAACACTAACCAGCTGAAACTTTAAATACACATGAGGTAAGGAAGGAAGTGGAAACACCTGGGAAGCAGCTGAAACTAATTCTGTCAACAAGACACAGGGAAGTAATGCAATATGCAAGGGACAAATTAACTATCAAAATAAAACAGGAAGTGAGTAACCATTAAAAAAACGGCACCTCAGACACAATAGTAACTTTGACATGGGGGAAAGATACAGAAGGAAACACAAGGAGAACTAATAAACTCTAATACACACAACAAATTAAACTAAGACTTTAAAGACTCAAAATACTAAGGGAATACAAGATTAAAATATAAACAATAAGCTAAAGAACCAAGCAGAGAATACTTAACAACAAAGAAGAATTCAAAGTCCATAAACTAAAATCACTGGGTACAAAACCCAGGACCATGACAATGATACACATGTCTCATTCAGTATTTAAGGTCTCACAACACACACAACCCATTTCAGACTTCGTTCTTTTATTTAATTCATCAAACCAGTCTAGTTGGGGAAAAAAAGATAAACTTGACTAAAGATTATACTGTTCTACAGAAAGTATTCAGAGTTTTACTGTTTACACACTTTGTGATGAGGATTTAATTTTAAATGAATAAAATAAATTTTCTCCACTGATCTGCCCTCAAAAACAGTAACAATGAAGTGAAGTTTTTTTTTTGCAATTTAAACATAAAAACAAAAGTCTCAGAGAGTCTCAGAGAGAGACTCTCTCTGAGACTGAAGCTGAAGAGGGTGGAGGCAGGTAGGTTGTAACTGTACTCACTGGGTCTGAAGTGCTGAGAGTGGTTTGGTGGTCTGCTGTGGAGCTTTGTCCTTCTGGGTGGGTTCATGTCCACTCTCAGCTAAATAAATAAATAAATCCTTCTTAAATTACCAGTATGTATTTAATTACCAGTAAACCCTTATTAATATATTAACATTGTCATTATGTATTAACCTACCTTTGTTGGTATAGCCAGCTACAGCTTATAAAGACAAATATATTAAAGTATAACAGTGTGAGGAAGATAAATAACTGAGAGGACTGTCATTAATGATGTACATACTTACCTCTGATATAAGCATGAGAAGAGAAGTCACTTTAATTTTAATTAAATTATCTTTTTATGGTTAGATAGGCAACATTAAATACTGACTACAAAAACAGGTATCATTGTAAATACAGTTGTCATGCATTTAAGTAGAATCCCATAGTAGGAAACTTCGTCATACTTACCTTTTCTTTTAGTTTCTTTTTAGTCTTTTTAGTTAAAAAAAAAAAATATTGTTTTAGATTGTCTTCTGTAAAGCCTGCAGTCCTGACTCCTGTTTCATGGTTGATACCTTAAGTCAGAAGGTGTTTGTGGAATTTCCATCAGCTCCATAAGTCTTTGAGAGTTTTTTCCTCAGTGCTGTAGTTTCTCCCCATAGTTCAATGGTCAGATTGACTACCCATAGCCCTGAGTGCGAATAACTGTCCAGCTCTATGTATCAACCCTGTAATGAACAGCTGACCTGTCCAGAGTGTGGCACCCCAGTGTCAGCTGGATAGACCCCAGCTCCCAACCAGTCCTCTAAAGTGAGTATAGCTAAAAGATGGACTACAGCAACTCACTCTGTTCAGTGTGAAGAAGCTGAAACTGAGTGTGATTTCACTCAACCAAGGAACAAAGGACACTTGTTAGTTCAGTAGCTCAGAAGGTTTAAGCAAGGTTGTTTGACATGAGATGCTCCCGTCAACATGTTAGTGTTCTGGGGCAAGACACTGAACCCAGTGCTTAGGCCAGTGCCTTCCATGGGAAGCACATTAGAATATTAGTACTATTATTTAAAAGGAAACCAATATAAAAGGGACACATATTAAAAAGCCCTGGCACAAGTGGCTATCTAAGTCATTTCTAACCCAGCCTGATGCATGATAAAGCAACCTGTGGCCTTGCCAGCCCTGCCAGATGCAAAGGCCAATTCACAAGATTACAAAGACACAATCCAACTGGCAGATATGTATAAAAAGGCCCTGGTGCAAGTCACATACCAAGTACTTTACCAGCCCTGCCAGATGCTAAGGCAATCCCTTAAGGTTTTAAAAACCAGATAGAAACAGGCCCTGGTGCAAGGCACTGGCAAAGGCATTGCAAACCTTGCCAGACACAAAGGTTTTTCACGTTTTCCAGTTGTGCAGCAAATCTGAATAGATGTTGCTAGGGAGATCATCTTCGAAGATCCATATGACTTCAGGGAGGCCACGTTCTGCAGGACATTCAGTGTTGTAGTCCAGTCCACGTGAGGGGAAACAAGTTTGTTTGACAAATATCAGATATGCCCTGTGCTAAAGCCACATACAAAATATCAATTCCTGTGTCACCCAAAATGTAAGAAAAGAATTACAACTACATAGTAAATACTTAATGTTCTTTAAGAAATATACTTGCAAAAAAATTAAAAAGTATCAGTTATAGTGTCAGTGCCTCT
The DNA here is from genome assembly GCA_015106735.1 of Paratilapia polleni. Classification (NCBI taxonomy): domain Eukaryota; kingdom Metazoa; phylum Chordata; class Actinopteri; order Cichliformes; family Cichlidae; genus Paratilapia; species Paratilapia polleni. The sequence goes on along the minus strand of VUQI01052127.1, from coordinate 10,811 downwards.
GTTATTTTGAACAGATGAGGTCAAGAAAATATGCAGTATTCCTTTCAGATTTAATGATTGCATTTGTTCTACTTGCTCACTCTAAAAAAATAATTTTGTCTCTGAAAAAGACAGTGTGTTTGCATTCAAAGCGAGGTATCCATTAAAAGAAAATCATCACTCACATTGTATTTACACTCATAATGATGTGCATCATTTACAGCAGTGGAGAAACATGTTCTTTACACTCTTCTTAGAATCAGATTGATTGATTTTTCCTTCCCACTGTTGCCAAGTGCTTGCTCATAGGGGGTCGTCTGACTGTTGGAGTTTTCTGTCTATATTGTAGGGTCTTTACCCTAAAATACAAAGCGCTTTGAGGCGACTATTGTGAATTGGCTCTATATAAATAAAATTGAATTGAATTGAATTGAGTTGCTGTGGTTTCCAAATCCTTCCACGTTGCAATAATACCACTTACAGGGTCGCCACTATAGCTCAGTGGGTTGAGCAGGCAGTTGATCATGGAATATCTAAAAGGGAAGAAATTTCACGAACTGACTTGTTTCAATGGTGGCACCCTATTACAGTACCATGCTTAAATTCAGTGAATCAAATGTTTGTAAAGGCAGACTACGTGGCTAGATGCTTGATTTTATACACCTGTGGCAATGGGACTGAAATCACCTGAATTCAAAGATTAAGAGGTGTAGCCCAGTACTTTTGTCCGTATAGTGTATTTTTCTGTTTATCATTGAGGAGTTGCATCATTCAAATCCAAAAAGATTTGCAAGGTTATAGATTTGTGATTGAACTGGCAGGTGTCATCTCCAAGAGGGACTTTCATAAGGCCATGGAGAGCCACAAACACTACACCCAGTCTGAGACGGAGTACCTGCTTTCCTGTGCTGAGACTGATGAGAATGAACTCCTCGACTATGAAGAGTTTGTGGAGCGCTTTCATGAGCCAGCCAAGGTAAATTATCAGAATGATTAAACTCTTTGAGAGTTCTCATCAGGGGGGTTGTACTTTTGTTATTTCTTTTTCTGTCTTTTTTTCTTTTCTTTTTTTTTCTTTTTGCCTTTCACAATATACCCGGGCAGCCTGCCCAAGTAGTCTGTTTATGAGAAATATGCTTCATATTTATACACTAAATATCTAAATATCTGTTTTTCCCCTTTTTCTTTTGCCTTTTCCTTGTTTAAGCATTACTTTTAGTTGCCTTTTGTAACAGTTTATTTTCTTTTTATTCTTTATACATCTATTTAATTTGGTTGGTTTTATATCTCTCCATATTTGCTTATTTTCTGTGTTGCACACACTTGATCCAAAATACTGGTATTTAGGTGTTATATCTTATACAATATGTGGGCATTCCATGAACCCTTAGCTGCACAAGTACCCCTGCTGTACAAATACAAATACTCCTGGTTGGGAGTCTGCAAATTACAGAGAAGCACTTAATATTTACTCAGAAAGTATTGCATAATGGGGCACATGCTGGATAAAAGCATTTTATTCAAAATTGAAAAATCCCCTTAAAATGATTTGTGATTCCACAGGACATTGGCTTCAATGTGGCGGTTTTGCTGACCAACCTGTCAGAGCACATGCCTCATGACACCCGGCTGCAGACTTTCCTGGAGTTGGCAGAGAGTGTCCTCAACTACTTCCAACCATACCTGGGCAGGATCGAGATCATGGGCAGTGCAAAGCGTATCGAGAGGGTCTACTTTGAGATCAGTGAGTCCAGTCGCACACAGTGGGAGAAACCTCAGGTAAATAGCATATGGTACAGCAAATTAAACAGCAAATATGATAATTGTCCTTTAAATACAGTATGCCACTACCAGCCAACGCTTTAACTTTTGTTCCAGGTAAAGGAATCCAAGCGTCAGTTCATCTTTGATGTGGTGAACGAAGGTGGGGAGAAGGAGAAGATGGAGCTGTTTGTGAATTTCTGTGAGGACACCATATTTGAAATGCAGCTGGCAGCTCAGATGTCTGATGCTGGTGAGCGCTCAGCGGTGAAAGATGAGAGCGAGCGTGAGAAACCAGATGAGGAGAGCCCTGACATGGGTTTTTTTTCTGTTACCACTGTCCGCATGGCACTGCTAGCTCTCCGATACAACATCATGCTGCTAATAAAGGTGGGTGCACACATAGCACAGAGCCCAGCTAACACTTAAGAAGTCTGGGTGTATTTTGGAATATTTGAAAAGAGTATTTGAAGATTTTTGAAAGCACGCATTTCTGCTTTCTCAAGAATTGAGATAAGAAAATTGATTCAAATTTGAAAGCTCTCATTTAGATATATATTTAAACTCTGACTCATGGCAGATCCTCTGAAACTGTGTCACGTTGGATGGAAAAGATCCTCCCCTGTAAATTTAAGTGTGTTGCATGTTCAGTAAGCCTTTTGTCCTTGCTTCACATCTCCAGTGGCTTCAGCAGGTTGGCCAGGCTGATGAGCCAGGCTTCTGCCCTGAAATAAAGCTCCAAGGATGTCTGCTTCTTTGTGGGGGTTTTTTTCATTTTCTTTTTCTTTTTTTTGGGTGGGGTGAGGGGAATGCTACAAATTCTAGCTAATGTTATGATGTAGGATTATGCAGACTTTTTTAATATCTATATATGGAGTGCTGACAGAAAAGAGAATATTCTACTTTTTGCAAGTAAAGATTAAAGAACTGTGGATTTCCCTATCAGTAGCATCAGCTTTAGTCTGCTTTTATGCAGGCGCTGCACTAATAATTACTCATTTTTTAAGGAGCAAGAATTCATTAGCAACTTTCCCATACCTTGAACATAAAGGTGCAGCTAAAAGAAAAGGCTAGTGTATGTTCATAAGTGGCTGATCGAGTGCAGAAAGAGGTGCCCAGTAATCAGTTCAGTACTACTGAACAAACAGTTCACCTATAGCTTTGCTCTGGTTTCAGGTACTGTCCATGAAGAGCTTGAAGAAGCAGATGAAGAAGATAAAGAACATGACCGTGAAGGATATGGTAACCACCCTGGTCTCCTCCTACTGGTCAGTGTTGCTGGGCCTCCTCCATGTGGCGTTCAGTGTGGCTCGAGGATTCTGCAGAATCTTCTACAACACTTTCATGGGAGGAAATCTGGTGGAGGGGGCCAAGACTATAAAGGTTACTATAGATGGTCTTATAGCAAAATAAAGAACAGTCTAGATAAAGTAAGAGCTCTTTGTTAATAGGTAAAACGGCTCCACCCCTAGGTGTCAGAGCTGTTGGCCAACATGCCAGACCCCACCCAGGATGAGGTGCGGGGTGAAGGGGAGAACAAGGAGAAGAGATCATCTGACCGCAGCTCCACCAAGGAGGACTTGGCTGACCTGGCACTCAACACCAGTGAGACTGAGCTGCTGTCAGACATTTTTGGTCTGGATTTAAGAAGGGAGGGGGGGCAGTATAAGATCACCCCCCATAACCCCAATGCCAGCCTTACTGAACTCCTCAACTCCCCAGTTCCCTCATCAACTCCATCTACAGCATCCCAACCTGAGGTCAGACAGAGACATCAGGTGAGTTCGTTCTTTCTTTTTTTTCTGTCTGTCTGTCTAGCATGGTCCCAGGTTTTTGTAATGTAACTGAGTTCCTGGTTTTGTGTTATTATTCCCTCTTGTATTTCTAGTGTCCTTAGTGTTCCCCTATCTTTGCCTCCCTCTGTCTTGTCTTAGTGCATTTGTCCTCCTGTGTTCCTCTGTCTCTGTCATGTTGGTCTTTGTATTAATGTTCAGTGCTAGTGGTCTCTTTCATTTTTTCCTATTGTACTTTGAAGGTCAGTTTTCTCACATGCCTTTTTTTTCCCCTCACATGTCTTTTTTACTTTACTTTGTTCTTTTCCTTCCTATGTGATTGTCTGCCCTGCACTTCCTTTATTGATTTCACCTGTTTTTTTTCTTTTTTGCTTTTCTCCAAAACAAAGGGTTAGGGTTCTGAGCTAGGGTTGGGGATATCACTGATGATGACTTAGATCAGGTCTCCTATGGCAGGTGAGGAGGGCAAGAAGTTAAATACAGGGATGGCATAGAGAATCTGTTGAATTTTCAAAATAAAACACCCTGTCTAAGCACAGTGCTTCTGAATCACTCCCAGCATGACTTGAAGCTGTGCAAAGGATGTAACAAAACCGCTTCGGAGACCCAACATCACAGACACACATCCAGTATATTCCCGTGGTCACTCATGCTTCTCATGTTTATTTTGGATAACTGTTTGGTTTTGGACCTTTTGTATTTTGGAATTTTTTATCAGCCAATAAAGGCTTGCATTTTGTTCATTCTGTTGGCTCCTGCTTCCAACATTTGGGTCCTCTCTCATGAACTGTATCTCTTTCTTTATTTTTTCCCTTATTTTTTAATTAGATTTTTCTTTCCTCCTAGTAAGTAAGTAAAAGTTTATTTATATAGCACCTTTCAAGATAAATCTCACAATGTGCTTCACAACAAAAATGCTAGAACATAAAAACAAAAAGTTACCCAAAAGCAAGTTTAAAAAGATGAGTTTTTAACTGCTTTTTAAACTAGATCACTGAGTCCACAGGTCTCAGGCTCAGAGGGAGAAATTTCCAGAGTCTGGGGGCCACTGTTGCAAAAGCTCTGTCTCTTTTAGTTCTCAGCCTTGTATGATGCACAGCCAGCAGGCCCTGATCACATGACCCCAGGGACCTGTTAGGGATGTATGGATATAAAAGTTCACTGGTGACGCTAGTGCTTGTCCATGCAGAGCTCTAAAAGTCAAAACCAGAATCTTAAAGTGCACTCTGAAGTTAACGGGGAGCCAGTGCAACTGAATCAGCAACAGTGTGTTATGTGAGCACTTAGAAGACTTTAGCCAGAAGCCTCGCAGCGGCATTCTGAACAACCTGCAACAACGTTTAGAGGAAGTTTTGTTAAGACAAGTGAACTATGAATTATAATAATCTAGACGAGATGAAATAAAGGCATGAATAGCAATTTCCAATTCAGAGTGTGACACAACTTGGCAATATTAAGTGATAAAAGCAAGAGATTTAACGTGAGCATCCAAAGTGAATGCTGAGTCAAAAGTTACCCCAAGGCTCCAGGATTTACCAAAAGTGGCAAGGGGACCTAGAGTTTCCCTTACCTTAGGCACAAATCTGTCAAGGGCACAAACAGGGACTTCTGTTTTCTCTTGAAAATTGTCTGCCATCCAACTTTTAATAGAGTCTACGCATCTATGCAAGATCTGTAACTTAGAAAGATCTTGGGGATTAAAATAGAGATATAAATTAATGTCATCTGTGTAGCAGTGATAAGAAATGTCCTTAAAACTGCTTAAAACGTCCTGAAAAGGGAGCAGATATAACAGAAAGAGTAAAGGTCCCAAAACAGAACCTTGCGGCACACCTCCTACCATCCATTCTTTCTCTCTCCTTGCCTTTGTCTTTCTTCCTTCCACGCTTTCTGTTTTTCAAAACTCACCTAATGTGTCACTGAGCTTTGATCACATTTGTTTGAATACAACTAAACCATCCTGTCTTTCTGTCTTTTTTTCCCCATCATTCTTTCTCTTTCTTCCTTTCTTTCCTGCCTTAAAATAGATTTATCACTTTTACAACCGCAGATTTTGAATGGGGAAAATGTTTTTTGGGACCACTGAACTTTAGGTTGACCTTATTAGTCCATACTGATCAATCAAATGGATGGATCGAAAAAGAACATAGTTTGCCATTTAGTGAGGATGATTTCAAAATCAGCTAATGTGTCTGTGAGCTTTGATCAACTGTCTTCAGATTCTGGTTGCACGGGTACACTGATTGGTGCTTCTGACTAAATTCTGCCCATTTCAAACTAGTGGGAAGAGCAAAGAAGTGTGGGAATTTCACGTCACAGTAATAGGATCCCATCAGTCACAAAAGTGAATCTAGCTTTTTTAGAGCCTTTTCGCCATACACCCAGTGCGGCTATGGTAAATGGACTGATTCTTATACTGTATAGCGCTTTTCTACTCTACTTGAGCACTCAAATCGAGCTATACAACATGTCTCATTCACCCATTCACACACACATTCATACAAGCACTTTTTTCTATGCTTCTCTAAGTGCTTTCTATCTAACATTCACACACATTCACACTCGGGGTTCAGTATCTTGCCCAAGGATACTTTGGCAGACTGAAGTAGCCAGGGATCGAACCACCAGCCTTCCAATTCTGAGCTACCCCAATGGATAAGTTTGTTTGTTTGTCTTAAGTGTGTCTTCTGTTTCAGTCAAAGAGCTCTGCCTCAGAGGAGAAGGAAGCAACACTAGAGACGGAATGTGAGCTTGAGAAAACATCTGAGTACGTAAATTTTTAATTATCCAAACATCAGGTTACGTATTTATGTAACCAGATTTTACATAAGCCATTCTTATAGAAGTGTTAAGACCTGACAGTTCTTCTTAGAGAATGTTTTGTTTTTCCACATCCAACAGTGTTAAAGAATGCTTTATAGTGTATAACAAGTGTTAGTCCATTCATTTGACCCTCTAAAAACCTAAAAATGAAGCCACAGTGAAGCAGTAGTGTACTTTTAGAAGTGCGTAAGTGTGTGTTGGTTTGTGGTTTCAGAAGTGGACATGTAGAAAAACAAGAGAAACAGCCAAAGAATGAGATGATGAAGCCAAAAATGAGGAGGCATCACACTTCAAAGTGTGACGAACCTGATCTGCAGGAGTCAGCCTTCTTAAAGAAGATCATTGCCTACCAGAGGAAACTGCTGGTACTGCCAACGTTTCCATTGTTTTCTTTTAACTGTTAACTGTATGTCAGATCAGTTTTTACCAGTCCAGCTAATGTTGTACCAGTCCACAGAGTTAGACATACAACATCTTAGTCCGTAGCTCACAAAAACACATTTATAGCTCATCTTTTGGTTTCTCCTACAGAACTACTTCGCCAGAAACTTTTACAACATGAGGATGCTGGCTCTGTTTGTTGCCTTTGCAATCAACTTTATCCTTCTGTTCTATAAGGTAACAGTACCAAGGATGTTGTTATGATTACATTTTCTTGTACTACCTGGTCAAAGAGAACCAGACACTGCAGTGAGGTCTTAGTGTGGTGCTACATGCAATGCTTGCAAGTTAAACAGTATAATTGCTTAAGGTACATGCTACAAGGGATCTTTTTGGGTATGCACACTTGAAAATTTGTTTTGTTTTATGTGCATTTTCAGTTTGTGTATGAAAATGTCTGAGTGGAATATCACAAGAAAGTATTATGCTTAGAAAAGTATGTGCATGTAATACTGTCAGTTTAAAAGGACCCTAATGCACTGATTGCACTTTGGAGAAGAAGTAAAACTTTTAAATACTGCATTAATCAGTGTTTTTCTATTAGCAGTGAATGAAATGTGAAAGTTGTTGCATTTATGGTACAGACACACTAAGGTAAACAGTAGTTGGAGTCAGCGACACGAACAAAATTATTGCGACCATGTGCAATCTCATTGCCTTTGAAATGGTTGCTTCAAGTACAGGGACCAGGTCTGTTACCACTCATAGTCAGTTGCCATCTTCATAGGGACTTTGGTGCATTAAGATGGATACATGCAATCTGTTTTTGATAATATGGTGAGTAACTCTGATACAGTGATGAAAATTGCAAATCTGCTGCCATCCACATAAGCTGAAATTCAGAGTCCAGCCAGAGCCTGATAGAAACTGAAACAGAAATTTGAGTTCAAATATTAGTCATTGTACGTTTATGATTTCAAAATGTAATCATTCAAATATATGTGTTTTGAGGGCATCAAAAAATGGTTTGAAATTCAGGGCTGAGAAAAAAAAAGGTCTACCACCAACACTATGCTAGATTACAGAGAAGTACAAAACTGGAATAATGAACCTTTAAAATGTAAATTGTGCAAATGCAAATTACAAAGCATTCTATGAAAATTTGACGTACCTACACTTGTAGTGGCACATTTCCCTCAAGTGCAATGATCTTTTGAGTCTTCCACCATTGTTGCCTAAATGTCTGAGATGGGCTATGAGTTTGTTACATACTACAAACTTAACTACATTTGGTCAAAATTAGTATGCAACTATTTGGTATGTTGGTTCAAAATCAGAGCCAGTCTTTGTTGTGTTTATAGCTTGGTCTCAAAAATTGAAACTAGGGATGGGTGAAATTTTGGACAAATAGCCAATACTGATGTTATTTTATGTATTTATTTATTTATTTATTTATTTGTTGTTTATTTTGTGTTGTTTTTATTTGCTCCACATTTTGTGCCAGTGAAACAAGCAAACCTTTATTAAAAAAACAAAAAAATTAAACCCTTCATCACACAATCTAATCAAATATGCACAGATTCAGTCACACATCGTCTTACTTGTTGTAGGCTGATGGAATTCAAGAAGGTAATATAAATTATGTTCTGGCAATAAATCAGTAGACCCACCAAAAAGTGGTTGCGCATAGTTATAACTATGCCAAATAATACTCCTTAGTTAACTTTGCTCTAATAACTAACCCACAACATATAGCAGATTACAAATACAGCTAAAAAATGTTGTATGTATTCAATCACTAAGCTACATCATTTACATTTTCATCTTATGTCCACTCCCTCTATAAAGGAATCTCTCTCCAACAAGCAATAAAATGTTATAGAAAGAATCACTGTATATTGATAGCTAACAAACTGGATCCATTTCGCCTTCTATTTGTTAGTGGTTCCATCATTGGGATGATGTCAGACTTGTTTTATTCTTACAAAACTATATTAAAATTGTCCCTACCAGGTTTCTACATCCTCATCAGTGGTTGAGGAGAAGGAAGATGTGTACACCAGCAGCCAATCAGAGAGCAGCATTCAGTGGGATCCACTGGGTGGAGAAGCAGTGGAGGCAAAGGAGGAGGTGATGAATGAGTCCAGCATGCCCCTGAAGCCTGTCACCGTCCGTTTTGTCCTAGAAGAGAGCAGTGGCTACATGGAGCCCATGTTACGGATCCTTGCTGTCCTGCACACGGTCATCTCCTTCTTCTGCATCATTGGATACTACTGTCTTAAGGCAGGATACTCACAGTGACATACGGCAGAAATAAGTGCAAAATATTCTAATCTGCAATTTAGTATTTGCCATTAACAACCTCAGAGTCAGTCATTAAGTTTTAGGCCAGTGGGGCAAATTTGTGTGATGCCACAATCACAGAAAAAGCACATATGGGACTGGAAAGGTCTGCAGACATCTACTAACAATGAAATTTATTAACAAAGATGCACCTAGTTAATTTCAATAAAGACCAATCCATTTTACCAAGATCAGTGCAGTCACAGATCTGGTGAGGGATTAACTAAAATAATATAGTGAAAGCGTAGCTGTTTTTCTCTTGGGAAACAAAATTCAGATCAAGAAGAGGCAGCTGCAGAGGAATCAGTATGTTCTAAAATAAAGAAAAATGTGGAGTCTTGAATATTGGGGCAGCTGTTAAAATCCTGCGTGCCACCCAAGCTGTCAGATTTATCCAGAAGAGCTCCTTCATTGCAAACAAATCTGTCCTATAAACCTGAAATATAGTATGTATAACAGCCGACATGTAGGATGTGTAGAAGAACACAAAACATACCATCAGTTCCAGATGTTGATCAATGTGTTAATAAAGGTATTGCTACTGTGCTACATGCGAAAATGTGTATTGCTACCTTCTTTTTTTTTTACCCCTGCATTCTATATTAAAGTAAAAGAAAAGAATCTGATTCACACCTACCTGTGGGCAACAAACAAACAGTTTTTGCAAAATCCTGAATTACATTTAGTGACACATGGTTGACATAAGATTCAGACATTAATCTATCTCACTTCAGATCTGTTTGAAGTGACTGCTAGTTGTAATTTGGTGTTTCAGTATGTTGTGTAACAGATTGAGTACTAAAGAAGAGTAAAGAAAAAGCAAACTATATGAAAGGCAGTTAGTTACAGTGCAGAGCTTTTAAAGACACAAAGAGGCGTTAGTGCTCTCTGCAGTTTTAATTATGGACAGATCTGTGTACAATGTGACTAAAAACCTCAAACTGCTCTGCTTGTTGTAAAAGTAACTTTGCTGTCTGAAATACATTCATGGCACATACAGTCCTGTGCAAGTCTTGAGACACCCCTCATTTCAATTCAGTTCAATTCAATTCAATTTTATTTATATAGCGCCAAATCACAACAACAGTCACCTCAAGGCGCTTTATATTTTAGGGTGAAGACCCTACAAATTAGACAGAAAACCCCAACAGTCAGACGACCCCCTATGAGCAAGCACTTGGCAACAGTGGGAAGGAAAAACTCCCTTTTAACAGGAAGAAACCTCCGGGAGAACCAGGCTCAGGGAGGGGCAGCCATCTGCCACAACTGGCTGGGGATGAGGGGAAACAGAAGAGAGCAGAGGGAGACAGGACAAAAGACACACTATGGGAGAGAGAAAGAGTTAATAATAGCTAATGATTAAATGCAAGTGGTGTATAAACACATGGAGAGTGAAAGGAAGTGAGGAAGAGGAAGTGCTCAGTGCATCATGGGAAGCCCCCAGCAGCCTAGGCCTATTGCAGCTTAACTAAGGGATGGTTCAGGGTCACCTGATCCAGCCCTAACTATAAACTCTATCAAAAAGGAAAGTTTTAAGCCTAATCTTAAAAGTAGAGAGGGTGTCTGTCTCCCGAATCCAAACTGGGAGCTGGTTCCACAGGAGAGGGGCCTGAAAGCTGAAGGCTCTGCCTCCCATTCTACTTTTAAATACCCTAGGAGCCACAAGTAAGCCTGCAGTCTGAGAGTAAAGTGCTCTATTGGGATAATATGGTACTATGAGGCCTTTAAGAT
>VUQI01052119.1:0-10347 GCA_015106735.1 Paratilapia polleni | reverse complement strand
TGAAGTGGTAGGCCAAGTAAATTACAGAGTGGGGTCAGTGGATGCTGAGGCGCATAGTGTGCAGAGGTCGCCAACTTTCTGCAGAGTCAATAGCTACAGACCTCCAAACTTCATGTGGCCTTCAGATTAGCACAAGAACAGTGCATAGAGAGCTTCATGGAATGGGTTTCCATGGCCGAGCAGCTGCATCCAAGCCTTACATCATTAAGTCCAATGCAAAGCGTCAGATGCAGTGGTGTAAAGCATGCCGCCACTGGACTCTAGAGCAGTGGAGACGTGTTCTCTGGATTGACGAATCACACTTCTCTGTCTGGCAATCCGATGGACGAGTCTGGGTTTGGTGGTTGCCAGGAGAACGGTACTTGTCTGACTGCATTGTGCCAAGTGTAAAGTTTGGTGGAGGGGGGATTATGGTGTGAGGCTGTTTTTCAGGAGTTGGGCTCAGCCCCTTAGTTCCTGTGAAAGGAACTCTTAATGCTTCAGCATACCAAGACACTTTGGACAATTTCACCTGACCTCAACCCGATAGGTCAGTGTCTGACCTCACAAATGCGCTTCTGGAAGAATGGTTAAAAATTCCCATAAACACACTCCTAAACCTTGTGTAAGGCCTTCCCAGAAGAGTTGAAGCTGTTATAGCTGCAAAGGGTGAGCTGACATCATATTAAACCCTATGGATTAAGAATGGGATGTCACTCAGGTTCATATGCGTGTGAAGGCAGACAAGCGAATACTTTTGGCAATATAGTGTATAACGACCTGCCATAGTGCTGCCACACAATGAACTGTGAGCAAGGCCTCAGAAAAGCATTATACACCAAAGCTACTAGAAAAGGTCAATGTTACTGAAACAATGTTGCAACTGTCTGTGAGAACTGCCAACACAGGTTCCCGTAGTGGTTGCCAGGGAACCCAAGGTGTGTATGTGTACACGTGTGCATGTGTGCTCGTGCATTCGTGCATGTGTGTGTGTCCATATGACAAATGAGGAAGTACTTGAGCTCAGATTTTTACACTAGTTGTTGTCTCCCCCATTCATTTCTAATGACCGATCATTTTTGACCGTGAACACCAATAATGTACAAAAGTTGAATAAAACACACAAAATTGTATGCACATTATTACAATTTATTTTGTGTGTTGAAATCCTCTTTGTGGACAAAGTCATGGAATCTTAGGTCAGTCTGATCAAATTAACTACGTTTTTCAGAGATAAAACTTTTAAATTGGTCAAATTTGACCAGAAGACAACAGGAGGGTTAACATCAAGATTCTCAAACCTCATCATTCTGATATACCACACTACATCTTGGGCATTTTTTGATAAATAAGTGTGCAGCAGGGCCAGAAAGTAGAGGGCAAATGTTGCCTCCTTGCTTCTGGCAACCTTGTATTTATTTCAAAGTACTGCTGTACAACCTCATGGAGCCACTGGCATACCTGTGGTCTTGTTGACCATTTGGCAACAGTAGCCAAGTTACTATCAATATTTTGTGCATTTTAAACTGTCTTATGAAAAAAAGAGAGAATGTAAAGTTATGTATAGTTACTGGTACAAATTTTCCAGGCATTTGCCAGTTTACTTTTACAGAAGAAGGAAGAACAACAGCATACCTCACATGAACAAAAACATTACATTTGTATGATTTTGAAGGTTGTCTTTCTTCTATAACAGCACTTGGAAGTTTCACTTTCACTGATTATATTAAGAATGCATAAATAAAGCTGTCTAAAGATGTGTTTGTCAGTCTGTGCACATGTAGCCAATTGGAGCTTTTGGTCACTCCCTTCTCTCTGATTAAAATCAGACATTAGAAGTGTTGATGAATAGAAGTTCAGTCAATCTGCATCTTACCAGCTTCTCAGAATTAATAATTGAAATTCCCTGACTTGTACAGTTTCTCCTCCTGATGTAGCCTAATAACCTTTTGTGTGTTCTCTTTTCACTAGAAGCCCTTGCATCTTGATCAGTGACTTGACAGAAAATACAGATTGTCAACAATAGGGAGGACATCAGAGGAATCTCTTCAGACAATGGGATGGAATTGTGCATTCTTGTCAGGAGAGGCTTCACTCTTTGGTCTGATGATGCCATCACAACCCCGGTGCAGACAGAGGGTGGCCTTGTCAATATGTTCAAGTCATTTAATTCAAGTTCACATCACGTTGTTTATGAGACGTGTACAGACAATACTGATCTGAGGGGATTTTTAGATGAATTAATCATCAGTGGCCTCATCTTAAACATCTCAAGGAATGGCTGCCAACTACGGCAAAACAAGCTGCGTGAACTGTTTTGCACAAGTCCTTTACTGCTGTGATGCCCTTCTGAATTAAACTAAACTTTTCTGGGCTCTAAATTGGCATGTCTGCAGTCCAGACCTGTCACCTATTGAAAAGATTTATTGTTTTATGAAAATATATCAGCTGAAATCTTGAGCTGCTGAAATCCTCTCTTAAGTAGGAATGGGAAAATGTTTTGGATTAAAATCTCTTAAAGAGTAATTTTAAAAGCAGTGGTAATGCAAAAGAGTGATTGTTTTATAAAATAAAAGTTCCTGTCTCAACCTTTTTTTTTTTTTTTAACTCGCTACTGAGAAAAATACTTTATAACTCTCTGTACTGACACACAGTTATAGATACAGTGCCTTGAAAAAGTATTCATACCCCTTGAACTTTTCCACATTTTGTCACGTTACAACCACAAACTTAAATGTATTTTATTGGGATTATATGTGACAGACCAACACAAAATATTGCATTTGCAATTGTGAAGTTGAAGGAAAATGATACATGGTGTTCAAAGTTTTTTACAAATAAAAATCTGAAAAGTGTGGTGTGTATTAGTTTTCAGTCCCCTTTACTCTGATACCCCTAAATAAAATCCAGTGCAACCAACTGCCTTCAGAAGTCCCATAATTAGTAAATAGAGTCCACCTGTGTGTACTTTAGTCTCAGTATAAATACAGGGTATGAATACTTTTGCAAGGCACTGTAATTTGCCAAACGTATCTGTCCAAAGTGAATGTAAGAATAATACAGAGAAACTAGGCTTTGGTGGTAATTAGATCTCTTTTGCTGTAGACAGTAAGAAATAGTTAAAGCCTTCTTTATGGGTGTTTTATGTATAAAATCACATAGTAGCAAAGTTCCCTAAAGAAATTGTAAGTTTTTGTTTTTTTTTTAATTGTATTGGGTTGTTGCCTTATGATGTGACAAACATACAGCATATATGATTGCAGCACTCTGAACTTTTGGAGGAAAAAAAGACAAATTGTTATTTATATATCTTTCATCGTAACCATATAGTCAAACCCAGTATTAATGACTTACAGTGATTTACTAGAAAAACTGAATAAGAGGCTTATTTCTTTTCATGTTTACATGATTCTTTATGAAGTAAACTCCACACTTCAACACAGGATGCTTGAGACTGACCTAAGTACAGTTTGTGTTAGACTGACCAAGAAAGCTTTAAAAAATAACACTAAAAGCCTAATAGAAAAAAATAGAATAAAAAGGCATGGTTAGCCCTGCTTAACTGTAACATCAAGTTCAAAATGCTCCACTACTGACAAAGAATAAGCTCTTAAACAGGCTCCACAGTCTACTGAATAATCACTCAGGCTGAAGCACATTTAATCAGGACTGTCTCAGTCTTGCTCTCACATAAATCAAGCCCTGTTCCAGAAAGCAGCCTTTAACAAACTATGAACCTGAATGTTTTAGACTACAGAAAAGCTGATCAGTGTTGGTTCAGCTGACTCCCAGATTACTGAATGGAGAAAAATAAGCAATAAAAGAGCACCAATACAATGACAATTTAGCTATTTAGCTATAACTGAGTTGACTCAAATGTCTTTATCTTCAGCTCATTAAATCTTTAAATGTTAAGATTTAAATCTATTAATTCTTATTTATTAAAACTTACATTTGTAGTACAATGGTTGGAAAGACACACTGTTTTTGTTTTAACATTTTGCTTATAAGTCTTTGATCCAAGATGTTAAAATCAGCTAATTTCTTCCCATTCCCCTTATATACTCAAGTCTGCAACTACCTGTAACACATATCTGACAAATAGCACAGATGACTAAACTGACCTTTGTTGTTTTGGTATGTTTTAAATTGATATACTCTACTGGGTCCTCTTAGCTGAGGGAGCGGTAAGAAAACAGTAGCATTCAAGTACTCTGTCTGCATGTGCATAAAGCACCTGCACACATGCACTTGTAATCAGGTTGTGGGTTGCCAGGTTGCAATGATAGATGGGTCTTGTCTCTACACAAGTCCTTTGTTCCACGTCGGGTGCATTTGGAAGGATCTTAATCATTCCTGATGATGGAGTCACCAGTGATCACAATTGTGACCTGACTTAAACGTTGAGCCGTTGACATACAGTGGAGTCACCTTGGAAATGGAGTGAGCGGAGTGTACAAGCAGTCCACTCTAGATGCTCTGGGACTAGGACTAGCACCAGAAATCACTTGACATTGTGGGCAGCAGTGATGAACTGGCATCAGCCTTCAGGCTGACAGATGCTGTTGCTAAAGCTTTCATAGCACATCACATCAGCCAGCTGGATAGACCCTGATGACTGAAAGCTTTGGTTCTGAAGTTACAGAAGGACCAAGCCACTGAAACGTGGTGTTGTGAGGATTGCAGGAAGCTCCTTCAGCTAGTCCAGTTGTTGTTCATCCTCATGGATCTGGTAGTTGGAATTTAGGCCTTCCAGTTTTGGGCATCCAGCATCCAAGATGTAACTGCAGGGTTGGTTGTAGCAGACCTGCTGCCAAACAGGACAAAAACAAGGAAGAATTCAACTAAAATTAAACAGTCAGCAGTAGCTGATCACACATACAATACAACTCCCTCTGCTGTTCATACCCACAAGTTCCTATTAGACCCAGAGACTTTTTAGAGACATTTTATTAATGTCACAATAACATTAATAATGACTTTTCTAGGTGCTCCAATACATCAGTGGAATAAAATCTTTTTTAAAAGGCCTTGTTATAGATAGAAGTTTTCAGTCTACAGTTTTGCAGACTTCTCTTTTAGAATTGTAGAAAACTGTGGGGAAAATGCCTTTTGATCTGCAGGGGAGTTTGTGCCAGATGTTGGTTGCTCACATTATTGCAGACTGAGAAACCAGGCTGCTCTTATTCTGCCATCAAATAGTGCAGTTTGGTCAAAGTACACAGTGGCTCTCAGTTATGCATGTGTCCACAATCTCTTTCTAAGCCCAACCCAGTAGTTTTTAGTGCGTAAACTTAATCATGTATTTTCAGCACCTAAAACCAACTGAACAAACCTAATCAAGTAGTTCTCAGCGCCTAAACAAAACCAAATACTTATTATTGCCTAAACTTGACCAGTTAGTTTTTAGGGCCTAAACTTGGATGCAAACCAGGAGGGAAACTATGATCTCCTGGCTTGTAAACCAATGACTTATGGAATTAGTCAAGTATGTATCTGTGGAAAATATATGGTAATATGTTCAATTCTCTTAAAAAGCACTCTGTTATTGCTGATTTTAAAGTGAAATATTTTGTGTCAAAGGCCTGTCACAGTGGTGCTTAGCCAGCTGTCAGGATATCTACAATCAGAGATAATGACAAACCCTGAGCTTACGAAGGCTTTAACATCATTGCTGAATTAGGCCCCAGAGAAGGAGGTGAGTACACTTAACACACCCCCATATGCCCTCTGCTACCATGACACCTATTCATATCCTGTTGCAGTACTAATATATGACACCTGGCTCATTTATATGCAAAACAGTCATCTTATTCCTCTATGCTACCTTCAAGCCATCTCTCACTCCTGCCTTTTCACTCTGCTTCCATCATTCATTTAACCCCTGTCCATCTATTTAGTTATCTCCAGTGCCCACTCCCCCTCTTACTGGCCCTCTTTTTTTTCTGGCCCTCCATTCATTTTTGCCCATCAGGGCTGATCATTTATCTCCATTTTAAATGACATAAAGTTGAACCCCCCCGCTAAGAAAAATGTAATCTACTGTGTTCATCCCTCTCTCCCTCTATCTGCATTCTTCCCTAGTCAGTCCCTCAGCATTTTTCACCTGTCTCCCCATCACTGCTCAGTCCCCCCCATTTATGACTCTCTTACTCCTCCGCTGTATCCTGTGTGCTGCCACAGTACACCCAAGAGGGAAAGCCTGGGAAATAAATCAACGTGCTTATCCAGAATCCAGAAATTAATGGGTCGGGGTATGATTTGTGTGGGGAGAAGTATAGAATGTAGGAAACGTATTATCCTCAAATAAAACAACTTCAGTTATTATATTTCCCCAACAAAGCAACTAAGTATTTTTAAAAGCTTTATTTCAAGGTAGGTTTACATTCACATGTTGGATGCATGTTTCAATTTGTGCAATGCACGTCAAAGCCAAATATGTAAAAAGATTCAATTTTTTTCAGAGGCTTGACACTTGTCTGAGGTGGAAAAGTTGGTTTATTGCTGAAAACAAAATAGGAAAAAATACTAATGGCATCACAATTACTGAATATATGACAGGGTAATTAAATGTCCTCTTAAGCTTGAAATGAAATTGCAGTCCAGTTTTGTCAGTGCCTTTTGTGCTCCATCCATCTAACCATCCACTTTCAGCTGCATATCCGGGTCCAGGCAGCAGTCTAAGCAGAGAATCCCAGACCTCCCTCTCCCCAGCCATCTCCCTCAGCTCTTCTTGGGGGATATAGAGGCATTCCCAAGCCAGCCAAGAGATATAAACCCTGGGGCAGACCCAGCGTGTCCTTGGTCTGTCCCAGGGTTCTCGTTCTACTTGGTCATGACCAAAAACACCTCACTTAGGAGGCGTCTGGGAGGCATTTTATTCAGATGCCTGACCACCTCAGCTGGGTCCTTTTGATGTGGAGGAGTAGCAGCTCAACTCTGAGCCCCTCCCAAATGACCGAGCTCCCTCCTTTTTGCTCTTTGTCATCTTCCTCATCTGCATTTACAGTGTTGTGGGGTCTGTTGCTGGGGTTGGGGTTTCCCAGGAGAACATTAGTTGATTGTATATCGTATCTCTCCAATATCCATAACTGGCTCATGTAACAGCTGGTAAATAATGCAGTCAGAACTGCCATCTTGCTTGCTTTTCTTTCCTTTTTTAACACTTGCCTAAATAAAAGTCCAGTGCTATGGTGATACAGTGGTCCTGGTATAAACTGGTTAAAAAAAATGCAGGCTGATTGACAAGGTAGAAACCTGGTTCCACATTTCTGAATTGGAACTGGTTTTAGAACCTGAAATTTTCCACAAACCAAGGTGGTCTGTTTGCATTGGAATGTGAGCCTGCAGTTTAAAACACTGACACATTTGTTGTCAGGCTGTTTTTCGTCTGGTAATGTATATTCAATGGCATTTTAATGAGTAGTTTTTGCATGTTTATGTTTAATAGTTTTTGTTTATTCAGCACTTCAACAACTTGTTTTTATGTTAAAGAATGTTGAATAGTGAAATTCGAAGACATGGTAAATGTTGTCTGTGAGTATTACACTCATTGACATCTGGTTTTTGGCAAAAAAATAAACATTTTATTAAAGTTTAAATCTGTGTCTTTTTAGTCATTTTTTCTCAATTTAAACAACCCCTCAAATTCTTCATTGATTAATCTGTATCACGTTTGTAATCCACACTTTAGATTGATTAGGGCTATAGCTGTCCTCCAGTAAGATGTTGTAAATGTCTAATCACTGTACCAGAAGCTGCAACTTCAGATCAAATCATTGCCTACGCAGAGATGCTTGTATTGTCTAAAATATGAAGCCAGAGTGCAGATGAGAAGTCATGAATAAGTTATGTGATGCTTTGGGGTACAGATGTGTTCATTAAGGCTTAGAGACATGCAATGCACATCTAGGAGCCAAGTGTTCCTGGCAAGCTAAAGGGTTTTGCACTTTTTTTTAAGATTTGTTTTTGGGCATTTTTGCCTTTATTTGATAGGTGTAGTAGAGAGTAGATAGGAAAGAGACCATGGAAGGACACACAGCAAAGTGCTATGGGTCAGATTCAAACCCAGGCTGCCTGCACTTTCAACCATAGAGGCATGTGGTCACCTGCTCAACCACTGAGCTAAACCGGACTCTGGGGGTTTTGCACTTTTAACCATTTTTAACATTTGGTTGGTAATTGACGGTAATAAATATAAAAGACAAAAACTGTTTAGAGCAATTATGTTGATAGATGAATTAAACATATGGTGTTAAAAGGTAATGTCTAATAAGTATGGCAACTTGCTGCAGGATCCATGCTTGTTTGAAGTTACTGCTTTCCAAATGGGTGATTACTCATCCGGATCATTTAGAGCCAAACAAAAACATTTCTGAAATGCTTGGGGCTAAGGTACCTATATTAGTAAGAATTGTTGTTTGCAAGAGATCGAACTTCTTTTTGGGTATGAGTATCCTGGCAGGATATTGGATATGATGGTGAATGAGAGCGTCAGTGTTATGGACAGGCTTTCGGGGTCCAGGCCTGTCCAAAAAGGTAACTGTCCCCCCTCAGTTGAATTCTGCTGATACCCTTCTACAACTATATATAAAATTAAGTTAGTTTGGTAATGAAAAAGTTAAACACCCATACCGCAGATTAGTTACTGCAGCTCAAGCTCAAGATTTTGGGAAGTACCCCTCCTGTTTTTTGGCAGTAAAAAGAGGTCATTCATCAGCTTGTGCAGCTACACTATACTATAGACAAACGTATAACCTGTTAACCTTTAAATTCAGGTGTTTTCAGTGACAGGTGTATAAAATCAAGCACCTGGCTAGGCAGATGGCAGTCTTTACAAACATTTGTGAAAGAACAGGTTGCTCTAAAGAGCTCACTGAATTCAAGTGTAGTACTAAAATCAGTTGCCACTGTTGCAACAAGTCACTTCGTGAAATTTCTTCCCTCCTAGATATTCCACGCGCAACTGTAAAGTGGTAATATTGCAAAGTGAAAGTGTTTAGGAACCACAGCAACACTGCCATGAAGCGACAGACCACGTAAAGTCACAGAGTGGGGACGCCAAGTGCTGAGGCACAATGAGACGCTCTGCTGTCTCAAAAACTGGGGAGTTCTAAACCTCCTCTGGCATTAACATCAGCACAGAAACTGTGCACTGGGAGCTTCATGGCATGGGTTTCCCTGGCTGAGTAGCTCCCATAGGTGTAATGTGTAGGTGGTAGTTTTGTCCATACAGTGTAGTTTTAAAGCTTGACCTCACTCAAAAATTAAAAACAAATGCAAATGTGTTGATGATATTGTGTGCTCACAGTCCACTGCCCTAGTGTGTGGTGAGCTCATTGATCCACTTCTGCAGCTAGATATAATGGGCCAGATTTACTAAACAGGGCAAAACAGCATGTGAGCGCAGTCCCTAAATAGCGCTGATAGGTGTGTTTAGTGATTTATAAAAGTCGCGCTGTTTTCTAAACGCAGGCACAGTCAGTTCATTTCAATATGACATGCCCAATCTGCCAAGAGTCGTGCAATTTAGCGCAAAAATTAAATTAAATATTGGCACAATTAGCAGTAAATCGCGTGTCGCAAATGTTAGTAAATCACTTTACGCACTTGATTTCAATATTCTCCTCCCTATATTTTGCGCCTTGAGAAAGGAACTCCCAGAAATACACATGCAAGAGGGTCAGTCGCAAAAATCTCTGAGTTCCCACCTCTTACATGCAATCTTGACACTGCGCTCTCTTTGTAAATACTGACAGTACTTTTTTACACCAAAACCCAGTTTGTGCAACATGTTAGTAATTCTGGCCCAATGTCTCTCCTGTTTTTCTCCTGCTTTGCCTTTGCAAACAAAGATGGGTATTTTTGCACTTCTATAACTGTGGCTACATTTCTCTATGAGTGTACTATCCGTGTATTGTTGTAATTATGCGTGGCTTGTTTATCCTCAACTTTGTTGTGTAGCCTGTAAAGGTGGACCAGTCCATAGGTTTATTAATCATAGGACTGACTCTTGTAATAAGTGTAAATCTAACAGCTCTTGCTGTGCATTTTAGTATCTTTTTTTTTTTTTTATTATCTGGATTGAAAAGAAAACTGAAAACTGAACTGTTACATGTGTAAATAAAACTTTTTAATTGTATTGTAAAAGAAAAAAAAGCACGCAAGAGTTGGAAGCAAAGAGTCTAATGAACAATATGATGTACAATCTTTTAATATTTGCCTTAAAATTTAACACATTTGTTCATTATTAATTCATATTAATGAAAACAAGCTATGCTGGTTTGGTGTTTTTAAGGGAAATTCTATGAACTTAAATCTTACTTTTTTTTTTTTTTTTTTTTTTTTAAAAAAAAAAAAGAAATTCTT
>VUQI01052118.1:7751-20760 GCA_015106735.1 Paratilapia polleni | reverse complement strand
GAAACAAGAAAGAAACATTTGTCAGTAATCACTCAAAAATGGGACTGGTTATAGGTTTTCATATAAACAGTTTGGTAGACAGAGGTAGCCTCTCTGTAAGTGTAAAACCAAGAGCTCTTGTCAAACTAGTCTCATTTGAACAACTTAAATGCCCTTAGTACACATTATCACATTAGCACACTTGTAGTAGTGCCAAGGTGCCACTCATCACTCATTCTCCTTAATCCAAACAGCTGTCACAAGGTTCTTTCAAACTTTCCCTGTCATCTTAGTGAGTGACTGGAAGGTTAAACTGACAGCACTGGGCCTGGAAAATGCTCACAGACGGACACACTTCCATTACAGTCTTCATCGATTACAGTGTCGACGCTAATGCAGCAGCTAAGTGGAGGCTACCAGGTGGGGCGCATAGCAAAACGTTCCTGTTTAGTGCAGCGGGATAAGGAAGGGGAGGAGCAGGAATCTGACAGATGATTGATGGCCTGTCAATCGGTTCAGAGGCATGCTCAGATTTATGACAGGGCCCAGCCTGTGGCGCATGGCCACCGAAGCCATGCGCTCATTGATCAATTTATTATCTACACCCCCAATGGATGGGGCACAGCTGTGGAGGAAGTCAATGAGGGCACTGCAGGAAGAATCCCGATGCCTTCCGCCAATGCTCTGCTGTTTTTGTGTGGGGACGGGCCACTGTGTCTCATCTCATAGACATACTGTCAACTTTGAAGGTGTACATGATCAGTTATACATCAGCAATAACTGAACTGCTTGTTGACAGCAGACAGGTTCAGTCAAACCTTTCAGTCAGTGTTTTAAAACCAGATTTGCAATATAATGACTTCTATGCTGCCACAATGTTTTTACAAGTACATTTAAAGAAGTTAGCTCTGCAACTTTTAGCTGAATAACTAGCATTCCTACAACCCTCCCCAACTTTTTGCCTTTCAAGATGATTTGTAATACACTACCCATCCAACTGTTTTGCTCAGTAATTACCCTAGGGAGTGTGGCGCACAACTGTGCGCGTGAGCAATGAGTGAGAGATTAAGTATGGTGAGAATGAGAAGACCGAGGGAGTGAAGGAGCGAAGAGAGGTGGTAAGAAGCAAAAGGCGGTTAGATCGTCCAGCTGTCGGCACTGGAGTTGCAAAGCAGGCTGCTGTGGTGACACTTCCTGCTGCCACGCTGCCCACGGGGAGGGAACATCTGCCGATGGATGAGGCGTTAATCTCGGCGGTGTTGAGGCCCGCACCGCCACAGTGCGCTCGGCTGCACACACTGCAAGGAGGGGAGGGCCAGAGCTGTATAGCAGCACAGACCTTTACACCCCTAAAAATGTAATTTTGTTTAGTTCTCATGCCCACTTAACATGTTTGTGATAGTGCACAGTTGCAGGCTACCAACTTGTCTCTCCCATTTGCCCTGGAAAAGAAATCATGCTGGAACACGTGAAGGAAATAAACTCCTCTCACCCACACATGTCCACATGTACAGGTGAACTAAATTCTTTATTAATTATTAAAAAGACAAATCAAAGGATAAAATTCTAAAGTTAAAAAGATACTGAAATATATGTAAAAAGTATTACAATGCTAAAATTATTTTGGTGGTGTGTAGGAGGGATGCACAAATTTCTCTATGTAAAAACGTAAAATTTACATACTGTATAGCTGTAAGTTGTGAAATAAGATGCTGTGCACACTCAAGTGCAAATGCGGAGGGCAGTGTGAATGATTCAGAGGGCAATAAAAGGCGAGAGGTAACAGGACAAAGTTCATCATCCCGATGGCCTGAGGGTGGAAGCTTTTCTTGACTCTTTGTCCTACTTATGGCTACATGCTCCCATAAATGTTTAACTACAATCACACATTTTAGGAAGAGGTGATGAAACCAAAATAAATCAAACACAAACAAGAGCATGATGAAAAAGACTAAAAAAAAAAACCCACTGAAACTGTATACTGCACCAAAGCAACATACCTTAGTGAGGTCACAGATTCTCAGAAGGTCATTCTGGGCTTTGCCGTCATACACCCGCTTTCGTTCCCTGGCAACATCTATATCCTCTTCCTCTGCAGGCAGCGACTTCCCCGAAATAAGTCTAGCAGAGAGAGTCAGACACAGTTGGTATAATACCCTTCATTAAAATTAACATGAACTCGTGTGACAAATTATCTCGGTCAAAGTTTAAGCTCAGTGAAACAATCTCTGCAATTTTCATAAATAGCTGAAGCCACGGGCATTAGTTTCTATGGCAACCTCGTTTTTAGAGTACTAAACACTACAAATAAAAAAAAAGAAAAAAGAGAAGGAAGAGATAATTGGTTAGAATTTGCCAAAACACATTTGCAGTGCAACAGATGTTTCATATAAAATCAATATACAACATATTACTAATTTAAACAGCAGAGAAGAGGAGAGAGTTTGTTTATCTGACTGAAAGAATTACTTGATGACAAAAGCATGAAGAAAAAACTTTTTTTCAACTTTCCAATAGTCACCTTGGTTTGCAGAAGAACTTATACTGGATGAGAATTGTAATGGCAAACATGACAATTCCCTGGATGGACATGGCGCAAAGGTTCTTTCCTACCATTTCCCAGCTCAGTGGTTCCTTGAAACGGTCCTCTCCTGATAAGGAAATTACGAAATGCACACAAAAGAAAATAAGTAATTACATAGATTATTTTTACATGCCATGTCACAGTAACTTCCAGCCCTTGTCAACAAGCTCAGAGGAAGAGTTAGCAGAAAAAAATGTCAAAACAAAAAGAAATTACCAGATGTGTTTTCTTTCATGGATAGCCAAATATATATTTGTCAGACACTGGTGGAAAACTGGATTTTGTCAGCACTTTGAAGTTTTTCTTAGACACATTCATTGGGGAAAGCCAGCAGTTTAAAAAGCCGCTTAGCCTTTGAATAAAAAAATTTAAAAAATGCTGTCACCTATGTCATGTGAAGAAATTGCTGACATCCTGTACTTTTCATGTTGAAGCCTTTTTTGGCTAATGAACATGTAAGTAAACCAGTGACAGCCCACCACTCTAACCATGATCATATCTGCTCTCTCTCCCCTTCCTCTTCCTCTCAGCTTCTACAACCCTTGAGCCTGGGGGGGGGGGAGAGACAAGAAAAACGAAAGCGCTTTCAGTCTCATTCTCCGGTAAATAGCCCCTTTCCACACTAGCCCTTTTAAGTTGTGATTGCTTTTCTGTTCCTTCTCTCCACCGCCTCCGCAAATGATTCCTCAAACTACTATTTCCTGCTCCATCTCTCCACAGATAAGACCCCTTTTCCTCTTGCATGTGCCTCTTTGCTTCTTGATGACCCCCTCAATACCCGGCTCCACCTCCACAAGCACCATTCCACATATTTCTCCTGTCTAAATTTAACTCATGCAGAGAGTGCAGCTGTAGTGGACACTGGGGAGCTATGTTTCTGGTCAAACTTTTTTGTTTTCCATGGAGAACCAGCATTTTGAATGAAATAGCACAGTGCCAATGGAGAAACATGTAGGTTGGGTGTTATTTAAGGGTTGAACACAAGATAAACAGACATATAAATGCCAGTGTGGATTTGTGGATTATTTGACCAGCAGTAGTGATATAGATTTCCAACAATATTTCATGGTATTCCAATAATTTAAAGACTTCAGTAATAATAAACAAATACAGCAATGTGCCAATATAAGTAACAGAGTACAGAGACGTAAGTAAGAAAGTACGCATGGAAATACAAACAATGTTGGGTGAATATTCTCCAAAAACTGGTTATGCAAATGTTTTATTGTAAAGATACACACAATGTGGAATATTTATTGAGGGTTCCTGGGCATTTTCAGGCACTATACAGTCCAATTGTGTTTCTTTTTGTTTACTAAAAGACAACAACGAGGTTCGCAAGAAAAATGGAAGAAATCAGTGGCACAACTTGCTGTTAATATTTTAAGAGGCACAAAATACAGGAGAACAGAATGGAAATTTATACAAGCAGTCTGATCTGATAAATTAGGTGCTGCAACTGACTACTGAGTGAGAGGAAACTACTGTGTCTGGTAAAATCAGTGGCACTTTCTGGCACAGGGTGAGATAGCCATGTTTGAAAGGTTTTTACAAGTATACTGTACCACTTTTGTTAATCCACTTTACACACTGAGCTACTTTTCTCTACTCTTTCACTCACCATGCATTACCTGTATATGCCACTACTTTATGCCATTGACTTGTGTCTTTTCTGTAATTTGTGCTTTTTTTCCCTCTCTGCAGTCTCTCTCCTTCACATTTCTGCACATATGTCTGACTCTGCATGGTTCTGTGTGTTTCTGATCTGTGGTTATTGGCCTCACCAACCTGCCCAGTGTTTATTGTCTGTTATTTCTCAAACACTCATCTTTTCTTAACTCTGCTCTCCTCTCACCCCAACATGTGGAGGCAGACGGCCGCCCCGACCTGAGTCTGGTTCAGATTTTATCCTGTTAAGAAGGACTGTCTGCCAAGTGTTTCCTTAAGAGGAAATTGTTGGGTGTTTTTTCTCTAAAATACTGTAAGGTATTGACCTTATTATGCAAAGTACCCTTAGATGACATCCAGTTAGGTCCAAAAGTATTGGAACAATGACACAATTTTTGTGGTTTTGCCTCTGTACACCACCACCGTGGCTTTATAAATCAAACAGTCAATTTGAGATTGAAGTGCAGACTTTCAGCTTTAATTCAAGGGGTTTTCAAACATTTTTTAGGAATTACAGCCATTTTTATACATAGCCCCCATTTTCAGAGGCTCGAAAGTAATTGGACAAACTAACATAATGTTAAATCTGAAGATTATTTTTAATACTTTGATAAACCCTTTGCAGTCAATGACTGCCTGAAGTCTAGAACCCATGGACATCACTAAATGCTGATTTCTTCCCTTGAGATGCTCGGCCAGGCCTTTACTGTAGCTGCCTTCAGTTGGTGCTTGTTTGCGGGTCTTTCTGCATTCAGTTTTGTCTTCAGTAACTGAAAAACATGCCCTGTTGGGTCGAAATCTGGTGACTGACTTGGCCATTGAATGATTTCTTTGCCTTGAGAAACTCTTGGGTTGCTTTGGCAGCATGCTTTGTGTCATTATCCATTTGCATTGTGAAGCACTGCATTTGGCTGAATCTGACCATATAGTATAGCACTGTACACAGAATGCATCCTACTACTTCTATCAGCAGTCACATCATCAGTAAACACTAGTGACCCGGCTCCACTGGCAGCCATACTTGCCCATGCCATAACATTACCTCTACCATGTTTGATAGTTGATGTGTTATGCTTTGGATCATGAGCTGTTTCTCTCCTTCTCCATTCTTTTCTCTTTCCATCATTCTGGTACAAGCTCATCTTGCTTTCATCTGTCCAAAGAATGTTTTCCAGAGCATCTGTTAGATGTTTTCTGGCGAAGTCTAATTTGTCCTTCCTGTTCTTGAGGATAACCAGTGCTTTGTACCTTGTTGTAAACCTTCTGTATTTCCATTCATGAAGGTGTCTCTTGATTGTAGACCTTGATAATGATACGCCTATCTCCTCAAGAGTGTTCTTGACTTGGCTAGAAGATATGAAGGGATTTTTCTTAACCATAGAAAGAATTCTGCAGTCATCCATTTTAGCTGTCTTCAGTGGTCTTCCAGGCCTTTTGGTGTTGCTGAGCTGGCCATTCCTTTTATTTTTTAAGAATGTACCAGATTGTTGGTTTGGCCACCCCTATCTCTCTGATGGCTTTATTTATTTTTTCCAGCCTAATGATGGCTTCCTTAATTTCGACATCTCTTAGGATGCCATATTCCAGTGAAAAGAAAAGTTCAACATACGGAATCAACTCCAGATCTTTTGTGTGCTTAATTTGTCATGGAATAATGAGGGAACAGACCTCACCCGGCAATAAAGCTGTTTATCAGTAAACTGTCCAACTACTTTCAAGCCTCTGAAAATGGGGGACTGTGTATGAAAATGGCTGGAATTCCTAAACAGTAAAAGCTTAAAGTCTGCACTTCAATCACAGCTTGATTGAAGTTGTGGTGTGCAGAGGCATTGTCCAAATACTCATGGACCTAATTCTATGATGACTTTACATCTTAAAATGTAACATTAATATGTGAAATGGTTTAGTGTAAAGACCCTGCCGCTTGCCCAATGTCAGCTGGGATAGGCTCCGGCCCCCACCCGTGACCCCAAATAGGATAAGTGGAAGAAAATGGATGGATGGATGGATGGTTTAGTGTAAAGATGGGTGTTTTTCTATCTTTTCTGCAGTCCATAGTATGATAGTGTCCTCTCACCAAAATTGCTGAAGAGTGTGGCCATTGCCTGGTTCTTGGCCATGTCGATTAGCCCTCTGCCCAGACAGAAATGTGGGAATATCAGCAGCACCTGCTTCACTATGTCGTTGATGTGGGCGATACTCTGTTGAGAAAAATGCACACAAACACACCAGATACACATTAGTGGCAGGTGAAATTTTTTTATATTTAAACCCTGACTGGGAATTACACAGCACAAGCTCAATATGTCGACAATCCGGGCTTGTATCAGCAGACCTCTCGCTCAGCAGAGCCAGAGCGAGAGATTTGGAAGATAGTGTGCAGCTCCCTGATGCAACTGTGGATAATTAACAAACATCCTGCACTCCATTTGCACGCTGAGCGCGGGTGTGTTGACGGGCTCCAAATGGCATGGTGAGGGAGCACAGCGCATCAAGGTTCATATACCTTCTTGATGCTGGAATTTAGGAAATGTTAGGGAACATACTGTGCGATCTGTGGGGAGGCGCATGCACAGTACAGTTCAATATCTGCAAACACAAACAGATGAGTTGATGCTCAGGCAAGCAGATGTTCCTTAAAATCATAACTAAGGGTAGAAGGAACACCCAGAGACCAAAGAGTCACAGGTGGAAAAAAAAAAAACCCACAGGCACTCTGTCTACTTTTTGTTCTTCTGATAAAGTATACAACAACAACAACAACAAAAAGACAGAAACATAAAGCCAAAGCTTATTGTTTCAGTGTTTCATGAGGCATAGGCAGAAATAAAAAGTCTTATCTTGACAGGGTATTTCCTTGCTTACAACTTGTCTTCCTTCCTAAATTTGTACCATCCCTTTCTTCCCCATTTGACCAGCCTGTGGTTAGAATTCAGTGACAGCCTAATAAAGCACAAAAGCAACAATTAATCAAATTAAGACACAACGGACAAGGCTGTAACAGGCACAAATAAGGAAGGGAGTACAGGAGGAAAAGGGGTGAAATAGGAAAAAGCAGAGCAAGAGGACAAAATATTACTGTGTTTTTGTGGCTTCAAAACCAAGTTCATGCATTATGCATACTGCTCCATTGCTGCATAGTCTTCAAAGCTCTTGCATACATGGATAGACACTGTAAATTCATCATTTCTGTTTTTGGGTGAGCCTGCGAGATTAGGTGGGGTGGCGGCTGAGGTGCAATTTGTTAAAGCTGTGTGCAAGATTTCCAAATGATGGCCATTATTGTCACAGAATTTATTCATGGATGCGTGTAACTGCTCTGTGAAATTAGTTTCAGTGACTAAGCTTTCAATTGGCAGTTACAATGAGAGTATGAGGCCTTATGAGTCTGCCAGCCCTAATAAAAAGCCAGATTTAAAGATATTTTAGTCTGCAAATTTATTGGATGTCAGGGTTTTTTTTTGTAATTACAAGAAAAACATGACACTGTTTGAATAAGACAACATACTTTTTACACACATTAACAGTTGGCAAGTAAGACTGTGACAAAGACAGAAAAGCAGACAAAGAAAAATGTACGTGAAGTAAAACCACTGACAAGACTTCTTTTCTTTTTTTTCTTATCAATGAGGTGTACTTATTTTCTCGCTTAAGGACCAGAAACAATGAGGGGACAGTTAGCCTGCACACATTAAGAATACATATCTTGCCTCTGCTGTATATCTGTCTTGCTTTAGTAACTTACTGGAGTCCTCAAGCTGCCCCCTTCCTGTCTTCATACTAAACGAACCACATGCTGGTTCCATATTCAGCAGACAGGTGTATTACTGATCTTATCTAGCCTTGCACTCTTGCTTTCCCTGCTTCTCTTTATCCCACATGATCATTGGAGGCATGAACAAATCTGTTCACAAAGGGGACAAAGATACTACTGTACAGTAACTCCAAATATACCTCTACAGTCATGGCAAAAAGAAAGGACACCCTCTATCAGTTCTAAGATTTTATGGGACATAATAAAAATGATCTGGTTATTAGCAGGTCTTAAAATTAGGTACATACATCCTCAGATGAACAACAAAACATCATGTCATGATTTATGTAACAAAAATTAAACCAAAATACAGAAGCAGTGTGTGAACAATTGAGTACATGCTTACTGTTTCCATAGGAATTAAGAGGGTCAGTAGCAGCCAGGTGCTGATAATCAAATGCACTTGATTAATTGATCATCAGCAAGTGTGAGCACCTCTATTTAAGCAGAGGTTTTGTTAGTTTGCAGGTCTGGAACATTCAGGTGTGTGTTAACACAATGCCAAGGAGGAAAGACATCAGCAATGATCTTAGAGAAGCAACTGTTGCTGCTCATCAATCTGGAAAAGGTTATAAGGCCATTTCCAAACAATTTGAAGTCCATCATTCTACAGTGAGAAAGATTATTCACAAGTGGAAAACATTAAACCCAAGAGCTACATCTCAGACTCTACAGGCCTCAGTTAGCATGTTAAATATTAAAGTTCACGACAGTACAATTAGAAAAAGACTGAACAAGTATGGCTTGTTTAGAAGGGTTTCCAGGAGAAAGCCTCTTCTCTCTAAAAAGTACATGGCAGCATGGCTTAAGTTTGCAAAGTTGCATCTGAATAAACCACAAGACCTCTGGAACAATGTGCTTTAGGCAGACTAGATCAAAGTGGAGATGTTTGGCCATAATGCACAGCGTCACGTTTGGTGAAAACCAAACACAGCATATCAGCACAATAACACCTCATACCAACTGTCAAGCATGGTGGTGGAGGGGTGATGATTTGGGCTTGTTTTGCAGCCACAGGACCTGGGCACCTTGCAGTCATTGAACTCCTCTGTATACCAAAATATTCTAGAGTCCAAAACTGTAACAGGACAATGATCCCAAACACAGCAGCAAATCTACCAGAGAATGGCTGAAAAAGAAAAGAATCAAGGAGTTGAAAGGTCCAGTCAAAGTCCAGACCTCAACATGATTGACATGCTGTGGCAGGATCTAAAGAGAGCTGTGCATATGAATGCCCACAAACCTCAGTGAACTGAAGCAAAGTTGTAAAGAATAGTGGGCCAGAATTGAATGGAAGGGAATGGATTGTCTAAAAATCTGAATTTTTTACTGTATAATACCTCACATAACATTTCACACGAAGACATCTCAAACTTAATTTTCTCCCTTTGTGGGAAAGCATACACTAATATTCAAGATCAAAAGTGGGCAAGTGCATATGTTAGATATGAGGTTTGTTTTTTTTTGTTTGTTTTTTTTTAACTAGAGTAAGCGGTCACTGGCCTAGTTCTCTTGGGCAGATATAAGACCATGATGAAAAGGTCTCATTGATCATGATGTCAAAGAAAACCTTCAGATGTCTCCAGAAGTTCAGCAGTAATCCATCATTTCTTTTATCTCCATCTATATATTTGCTTGAGGACTAGAGAGTACAAGGAGCTACAATAAAAATCCATAGTTAGCAAGATTCAGTGCAACATGTTATAGGTCATACCGAAAGAGTGCAATGACCTGAAATGCTGCATTTTCAACTGTATTTTTTTTATTCTTAATACCTGAACAGTGCTAACTAAGGAAAAATGGCTAAAACGTGCAATTTAGAAAACGTTTTATTAGTATTTCCAAACACTATTTTTCTGTAACCAATTATTTGATTGACTTTACTAAAAGTATATAGAAAGGAGGATACCCTTTGTCTCAACAATTTGGTGTAGCAGAAAAAAAATTTACCCTCAAAGACGACTTTAACGTTCTCTCCTCGCTGTTTGCAATCATACTTTTATCCCCCAGGATGTTCACAAATGTATGTAACTGCTCAAATACAAGCATCTAGGGATTTGCTAAACCTCTGTTCTTTACATTCAACACTAAGCCTACACAGAGATAAGAAAGTCAAATAAATATACAACAGCTATGACCTTGGCTGAAAGCAGCCCATCTGTCTGGCAGAGGAATGCAAAAAGCAGCAAGACCTAATTTGAGATCAATACATGAAATAACATATCTTCTCCTGACTGGGTGTTCATCAAGGAGATCTAAGAGGTTCTTTGTCGAGGATGATGAAATGCTGGACAATTTTCCCTCTTGTGTTTGTGCTATGTGCCCATAAATCATTTTCAAATGGTTTTAAAGGTGGTATTGTCTGTGCTGTGCTTATCTGACCCATATCCCCGTGCTTATTCCCACAGCGTGGCTTCATTCATAATGCTGAGAATCACAATGAAAGGAGACAAACAGGATATATGGCTCAAACAGCTGGGGAAGATATTTATTTCTAGAGATGATATTCATGTGTTTTTGAGTTACTGCAGTTCCTGTGGAATGCTGGGAGTTTTATGAGGAATCGACTACATTAAACTGCTGCCTTTTTAAACATTGTGTCAATAAATTCTTCTGGACTTGAAACAATGTACTCCAATTACACTACATGAGGTAAGTAGCACCTGGCCACACTACCACACCTATACATTTATCCAAGAAAATCTATCTGTGCCTGTGGTTATCTCTTAGTGGCACGTGGTGGAAGTATTGACTCAGACAGTGCTTCAAGTGTACAAGGCAGGCTGGGATTGATGCAATCCACAGGGAGTTGGACAGTCCTGAGGGGAAGAAAATCTCCCATTGGTCTCAAGACAAAACTAGGCCACCAAGTCTATAAAACTGCAGCTCTGCTTTCCCACTCTGCTACTTTTTTTCCTTTTTCTCCCCTGGAAAAATGGTGCTATGCCCAAAAGGGATCTAGATTCACCCCGTGCTTGAAAACAGAGAACAGACTGAAGCCTGAAGCTTTACTTTTGAGCGACACTGTTTAACTAATGCCGCCACTGAGGAGTCTGTAAGTGATGAGACGAAGCTTTGAAACCGCAGAAGCTGCAAAAGGAAAAGACTGGATAGAGCTGTCATGTGTAGGATCTGCCGTTTCTGGTGAACTGGAGCACGTCGGGGCACTGTCATATCTGCGTTAGCTCGTTTGTGAAGAGTCTGTTCCGAGGAGATATCAGCTCTGAACAGGGGAGACGTGGAAACCTGGAGAGCCGTAACATGCGTTGATTGATGTTGACCCATCAGACTCTCTTATCAGCAGTGAAATCGAGTCAGATTAGCAGAATTATCTTGGACCCCTGTCCCTGTCTAGTCTCAGAGAAACACTATCGCTGTTCCTAATGCTTCGAACAAGAGAAGTGGGCAGTAAATCCGTCCCTTTACACTGCCTGTGGGCAACATGCTGTCCATTAAATTATCAACAACGGCGCCCTTTATGAGTAATATGCTCCACTAACACTGTATCAATAAATAAAGAGAATGCAGACACAACAAAATGGCAAGAATGACTTTCTTGGAGGAGAGATGTGCCAAGTGAAAAATACAAATTGATAATGAATGTCGGCGATAATGAAATCACAATGCAAATGAGGCCGCCTCGTTAGGAGACAGGAAACA
This sequence comes from Paratilapia polleni, assembly GCA_015106735.1. Classification (NCBI taxonomy): domain Eukaryota; kingdom Metazoa; phylum Chordata; class Actinopteri; order Cichliformes; family Cichlidae; genus Paratilapia; species Paratilapia polleni. The sequence continues at coordinate 9,055 of VUQI01052118.1, read as the reverse complement.
TCCCATGCCATCACGGAGCGGCGCCAGAGGAAACATCAAGTCGCAGGCAGGCGTGTCGGAGGGGGCAGACTGTGCAGAGGCAGAGTCTTTGAGACAACATTACGCTGCGTCTGAAGTGCCGGATCAGGGATGTGGGAAACATTCTGATGAAGCATCAGATGTATATGCAGCTTGTCAGAGTATTGTGCTGTTGTGTCTGTTGACAAGGAATGACTGATCAGCACAAGGCTAAAAATACAAGGTGAAAAAAAAAAGAATGAAAGAGTGGGTGATGCATGCGAATCATGCAAATAACAATTAAGGCTACAAATCTGTTTAGACGTATTTAGTTCAGAGAACAAATAAAGAAAGACATCAAAAAAGTGGAGAAATGGTAAACAACCCATTATCAGCACCACTAAGGAACTGAGGTTCTGCTATTGAGAGTCCTGGCTGTTACACAAATTCTATAGCCTGATATTTTTTAAAATACATTTTATTTAAATTCTTATAACACAGTACAATGACTGACAGTCAGCATCCCGCGCTCTCTCTCCAAACCAAGCTCTCCATTTCTTATTTAGCTCATTTTTGGTGTCTTTGTCTTTTGATTCCACTGAGACTGGAGCAGCTTGAACACTTGCTGAAAGATGGATGAGGAAAGTTCTCTGAAGACCCAATTCCCACCAAACGATTAAACATTAAAAAGAATAGGGAAAATAATTCCTTTGAAAAATCCTTGAGAGGATAAAGGAAATATATTAAAAGTTATACCAGGTGGGCACACACCCCGCCTACATGCGCGAGGAAGCCTTTGCTTCAAAAAAACACAGAGCGTTTATCTATGATTCAAGTCAATTAGCCATCCGCTGCTATAGCTTCTGCATAAATATCATTTTTATGCAGCCATGGGAGCCTGAAAGTCTGTGCCTGCTGTTTCACAGGAAGTGTGTTGCCTGTTGTGTTAAAAATGTGCATGTATGCATGTGTGTCTCTTACTTTTTCATCCACACAAAATGTGTGTGTGTGTTTGGGTGAGGCTGACACTTACATCATCATCGAAAAGCTCCATGATAAAGGTGGCCACGCTGCTGTTAATACCAATGAAGAGGTTGATGCAGGTCAGCACCACATAAGCTGTGCTGGGCACACTGAAGATGAAGGAGAACGGGTACATCATGGGTGTGATGGCCCAGCTAAAAAAAAAAAAAAAAAAAAAAAAAAAAAAAAAAAAAAAAAAAAAAAAAAAAAAAAAAAAAAAAAAACACACACACAAAAAACAAGCTACTGGGAGCAGAGAGAGAGAGAGAGAGAGCGGGAGGGGG
>VUQI01052116.1:0-14849 GCA_015106735.1 Paratilapia polleni | reverse complement strand
CTTTCACATTGCTGTTGGGTGACTTTATGCCATTCCTGGTGCAAGAATTCAAGCAGCTCAGCTTTGTTTGATGGCTTGTGACCATCCATCTTCCTCTTGATCACATTCCAGAGGTTTTCAATGGGGTTCAGGTCTGGAGATTGGGCTGGCCATGACAAGGTCTTGATCTGGTGGTCCTTCATCCACACCTTGATCGACCTAGCTGTGTGGCATGGAGCATTGTCCTGCTGGAAAAACCAATCCTCAGAGTTGGAGAACATTGTCAGAGCAGAAGGCAGCAAGTTTTCTTCCAGGATAACCTAATTTTACTCAAACATATACCTATAAATAGCAAAATCAGAGAAACTGATAATTTTGCAGTGGTCTCTTAATTTTTTCCAGAGCTGTATTTGGTCGGTGTCCATCGAATACTAGGAAGCAACTATATGCCAAGATATGAATTTAGTAAACATGGGTGTTTATGTGATTTATGGGCATTCTTTTGTATTCGTTGGTACAAATGTGTTAGTGCACATAATGAAATATGGTGTTCTTCTATGAGTGTGGCCCTTCAATTTAAGAGCATGATTTCTTGTTTTCAAGATTTGACAAAGAAAGGCTCTTGCACTCAAGTGCAGCTGATGATTGTGTAGCTGAGTGGTTATGGCACATACCAAGTGGGTCAGATCCTGGTCAGGCTTTGACTGCATGTCAGTCTCCTGCTCTTTAACAATCTACATTAAATCCATCAGACTCCCTCTAGACTGACATGCAGCAAAAAAAACAGCAAGTAATCAAACAGGAAGCTTGCTGCTGAGGGCACTTTAACCCACACAACCATTCAAGCTACGTTCACATGTACACAAGTATTTTGGCAAACGTAGCTTTTTCCTCTGCGTTTTAGACGTTTGTCCACATGTAAACAGCGTTTTGGATCAGTGAAAACAGAGCTTTTGAAAAACTCCTGCCAGGGTAAAGATTTTCAGAAATTCAGTTTTTACATTTACATGTGTACGAGGAAAACTGAGATTTTGTCTCGCTGCATCAAAGGTGTGCGCATCTATCTCCTTTTTTTGACATCAAAATGTTACTGTTTGTGGGCTTTTGATTGGCCAACATTTCTTCACGGTTTGGATTATGTCACCACTTGTTGCTCTGGCATGCTCTTGACAGCGTTTCAGATTGTTTTGTGCGTTTTCGTGTGGACAGAGATATTTTTCAAAATGAACACGGAAAAATCCCCATTTAAAAAAAATAACCGTGTTCGTGTGGACGTAGCCTCAGCTACTGGGTCATCAGCTTGGTAAAGAAAATCTGATTGCAGGAGCAAAGGAGCACATGAGGATTGTGCAAGCAGTGGTTGTGACTAAGAACAGCAAATCTGCAGAACTATTTGTGTGCAGTGAGGTTTGAGGGAAAGCATTTCTATATCTGAACATGAAAACAAGAAATCTTTGTCTCAAATTTAAGGACATTTCTTAGATTAACACAGATTTGAGGGTCAAATTGAGATATTTGTGTGCTTGTGTGTATGTATTGGTGTGTCATACTGCAGCTTCCGATGTTGACTGTTGTTGTTTGTTGATGGTCTTGGGAAGCTTCTTGTTTTCGCAGCGCTCATGAAGACGCAGCTTCTCAAATAGAACCTTCAAACATTGTAAATCCACAATATCCACGACATTGAAACATACACAAAGAAACATGTGTGCATACATACAGTACACACATAGACAGAGAAACCACATACTGCATGTATTTCCAGATGTACACATGAAGGTACATACTGTTCGCAGCTGAGTGCTGCTGGTCAACAGGAATATTTGTCCAGCTGCTTGGTGGGCTTCCTGCTCCAACTGTTTCATTTTAGTCTGGCGAAGACAGACAGACAGAATGAATCACTGTTGTCTCATGTAAACATAAGCGAAATTAATGTAAGATGTTATGCATCATTAGTGCAACAAGAACACAATAGCTGGTACAAAAGTATTATTAATTCATCTTTACTCTAAAGTCAGTGTATGTGTAACAGTTTAAATGCTATAAGTATTTGTTTTGATATTTAACATAAAACTTTTTAAAATAATTTCAAAAATAATGATTGTTATGTTTTTGTAATGGTCCCTGGGTCTCGGACCCAGGGTTTTGAGTTTTGTGAGTTCGTGATTTGTTTTGGTTATGAGAAGTAACTTATGTTTGAGTTTTGCTCTTTGCTTCTTTTAAAATTTAGAACTTATATTTTTTGGTGTTATTTTTTTTTATACCTCCCTAGTGGCCTTGTATATATTTAGTCTATTGTTCAAGTCTTGCACTTTAGGTTGAGTTTTCTATACATCTAGGTTCTAGTTAGTACTCAGTTTTTTATTCAGAGTTGTTGCTTTAATTTAGCTCCTTGTATTTTGAAGTTTAAAGTCTTGTTTATTTTCTGATGCTTTGTATAGGTTCTTTATGATTTATTTTCTAGCCTTGTTATGCAAGTCTTCTGTTGTTAGTTTTAGTTACTGATGAGTTTGAGGTTTGTACTTAGTTCCCTTTTGTGTTTCCATTTGGTTCCTCTTTCTGTCTCGTCTATGGTTGTCTTTATGTCTAGTTCTCCTGTCTTCCCCTGTGTCAAGTTAATCCCATTCACCTGTTTAGTTGTGTCTTACTTCCTGTTTTATTTTGGTAGCTGCTGTTCTCTGTGTCTTGAGTAGAATTTAACTTCCCCCCATCTCATTATGTTAGCTGTCTTCAGCTGTGTTTCCTACCTGTTACCTCGCCCCTCGTTATCTTGTGTATATATAGTCTTGAGCCACTGCTCAATCCTTTATTTTTTGATAGGAAAATGGGCTCAATGATTTATTGAAGTATGTGCAAACATACATAGAAATACAGTATACAGGCAAAAATGGAGTTTGTACAGTTCTAACAAGCTTGAAAGTCAGTATTTGGTATGACCACCTTTATTCAACACAGCCCGGACTCTCTTAGAAAAGGTTTCTTGTAATTTCTTTAATAGTCTTCAGGAATACTTCTCCAGGCTTCTTGAAGGACATTCAAAGCTCTTCTTCAGATGTTGGCTGCCTTTTGTTCTGTTCTCTGTCCTGATGATCCCACACTGCTTCAATAAAGTTGAGGTCTAGGCTCTGGGGAGGCCAATCCATGACTGATAGTGTTCCGTTGTTTTTTTTTTTTCTAAATCCGGGTATGCTTTTACTGCATTGGCAGTGTGTCTGGGATCACTGTCATGATGAAAAATGAAGCTGTTGCCAATCAGACACTTTCCAGATGGTACTGCAGGGTGGGTCAAAATCTGACCGTACTTTTCTGGGTTCAAAATTCTATCAATTTTGACAAGATCCCCAACACCACCGGCTGAAATGCAGCCCCAAACCATGACAAAACCTTCACTATGTTTTACTGATGGCTGTAGACATTGTTGTATCTCTCTCCTGACCCCCTCCATTTATATTGATGACGATTTGAACCAGAAATTTCAAATTTGTATTCACCACTCCATAAGCCCCATTGCCACTGATTTTTAGTCAAGTTCTTGTGTAGTTTGGCATACCTCAGCCTTTTCTCCCCGTTTCCTTCTTAAGGAAGGGAAACGGGGAGGTACACCATGCTGAGATATGCCAAGTTTTTAGCTAATAGCTCTTTGGGAATCACCTTGTTGGTGCAAAAATACCATTTTTATGTCTGTCAAACTGATAGACATGTCATTTTTTGTAGATTCAACTAAAGAAACTGGAAAAAATTGTGTTTTTGCAAGAGCTGCTAGTAACAATGTGCCTACAGATATAATTTAAAATTGGTTCTTTGCTAAGCTGTCTGTTATGTGTAGACACAACACTGGTTCATCCCTTGCATCAGGTGCCTTTTTTATGCTTAAATGATTCATAGGTCAGTGTTAAGTGGCTTAACAAATAAAAACATTCCTTTGAAAATGGTCAGGTACAAGGCCTGGACTGAAAACCAGTGAAAAAGCAGCCAATGTCCAAAGAAAAACTTTGAAAGACCTTCAAAAAGTCTGGAGAACTATTGCTCAAGACCACTTTAAAAAGAAATTACAAGAAAGTCTGGCTCCTTGGAAGCAAAATATTAAAAAATGAGGGGTGGCTCAAGACTTTCACACAGTACTGTAAACCAATTCTAATATTATGAGTCAGCATATTGTTAGTGTATTTATGACAACATGGAATTATAACTACTGGTGGCCTAGTGAAAATTATCACATTAATTTTCTGGACATTATTTGAGGAAACATCTTCTAATTGTTGTGATCTGTGAGTTTGTTATTTTTGCGTTATTTTCCTGGCCTTCCCCCATGTGTCTTTCTATGTCAAGTTTGAGTATTTTACCCTATGATTTCCTATTGTATAGCTTCTTGTCTTCTGTCTAGTTTGACTTCCCCTGTCTCATCTTGATTATTTTCCACTGTGTCTTGCTAACCAGGTGTTTTCCATTCCCCTGAATACCCCTCAATGTATAAATAGTGCTGTCTTCCCTTTGTTACAGTGTCTGTTTATACTCCCAGTGTGTTTTCAAGTGTTACTCCTGCCTTTGGATTTGTTACTTTTTTTATGGGCTTTATTATTGGACTTCTCCTCCACCAATAAAGGTGTCTTCTTTCACGTGTCTGCATTTGGGTCCTCAATCCTGCATTTCCTGACACCAATATATGTGAAATAGGAACTCATTAATTTTATATTGAAGCACATTAGGTTCACACAGATAACCTAATGACATTTTAGCTAACATGCTGAAATGATGACAAAAAAACCCTCCCACAATACACATACAGTATATACAAAAATACAAAAACACACATTTTAACTCAGTATCACTCAAAAAAAAAAAAAAAAAAAAAAAAAAAAAAAAAAAAAAAAAAAAAAAAAATAAGAGAAAAAAAAAAAAAAAAAAAAAAAAAAAAAAAAAAAAAAAAATAAAAAAAAAAAAAAAAAAAAAGCCACTGAGAACACAGTGTAGCTGCTGTCAGATAAATTAAAACCCACTCCAACAGACAAACTAAAGGTATCACTGCTACAAAACATTTAACTCCTTAAAAGTTTAAAGATTTTTTTTCTTCTCTACGACTGGCCCTCTGGTAATATATACCAGGGATGGACTATTCTGACGTTTTGAAATCTTACATTAATGTTTACCATCATTAACAACAGGAGTTTGCATTTTATTGCAGCACTACCATGTGTCTACTCTTCCTGCAAATACTCTAACAGCTTGCTTAGTGTAGATGTGAATGAGAAAAAACCCAGGCCATATTAAACACTACAACACTGTGGGGCTCACGTAGTCACAAACCTGTGATTACAGCTGAATCTTCGACATATAAAATATGACTGATACTATGGAGATGTTTTTGGTATCAGTCAAATATCAGTATGATGACTACTATAATGTCCATTCAAAGTGGTAAAAAGTACACAACTATGCTAATAATCAAGTATTTTATGATGTATTATTATAGGTTAGGTTTTTTTGATCCCTCTGACCACACACTTTGTGTTGATAAACCCCACCTTTATCAACATACAAATTTATGCGTCAATAATTTAAATGCAGTAACATGTTAATATATATTATTTATTCGTAATATAAATAGCATACTCTACACAATAACTGTGGCAATTCATAAGTATAGTATGGTACATTTGATTTCTAATGCTTTTCTTATCACATAAAAGGAAACTTTTATTGCAGGAATTTTACTCGTAACAAAGGGTTTCTATACTGTGACAATTAACTAAAAGATTTGAGTACTTTTCCCACCACTGGGCATCCCACCGTGCAAAAGCGTATCAACAGGTTAAAACAAAAATATTTAACTAGACATGAGACAAAAGCTAACACCACCGCTCATAAGCACAAACCAACCTATCCACAAAGCCTAAAGCAACATCACAAGCTCCAAGTAGTTCATCTGTTCCTTTTCATTTACCATTTCCACTGAGCAACACTTCAATGTCACAACAGAGAATGACTCACCCCTTTAGACAACCGTACTACCCTACATCCTGATCAGGACCTGGACTGTTAAAAGGAAGGGAGCACCAGGCTAGTCACCATCACCAGATAACTCACCTGCAGCGTCTCAATCTGCTTTCGGATGCTGTTGTTAGACGGCATCTGGATCAAGCCAATGTGAGAAAAAAGTCAAATGACAGGAGACAAAGAATGTAGGGTTTGGGGAGGGACACATGCAAGTTATAAGCAAAAACAAAGACACAGAGCCTAAACAAATATGACAGGAGCAGATTAAACTGTCTATACTCTTGTCAGTGTGACAGTATATAAATCAACCTTAACTGAAATGAAACAAAATGAACTGTTCAACATGCCACTTGAGGATTCAGTTACATGTTGAGTAAAGTAACAGTTCATTTGTATTTGATATGTTATTACATATTTCAAAATAGAGGGTAAAAATATGAATTTAAATTGTGAAAAAAGCAAAGTAAAACATGGTGTGCTGTGGTTTGGAAATCAGACACACAGAGAGGGAAAATACAAAGAAAGGAAAGTATGTAAGAGGAACACAAGGATGAAAAGAAACGAAAAACAAACAAAAAACAACAAAAAAAAAGAACCACAATATTTGTCTATTTCACCAAGCCAACAAGCAGTGACGCCCAACTCAGCAGTCCACTAAAATCCATATCAAGCACGCTCAAAATGTTGTATTTTAACCCTGTGGGGTTCACACTTTAAAATAGGGCTGCAAAACTATGGCACAAATTATAATCTCCGGAAACCATTATTTGTATTTTTCACTCTACACTGCAGTTGCTACGTGGAAATGTAAAAATAAAAGCAAATAAATTGTATAATCATCCAGTCAAGCAACATGAATTCTTCATTTTTCGTTTCCAAAAGCACATTTAAGTGTAGAGATAAATAACTACCTCTCTAGCCTGACTTGAATTTGACTTATACTGAGTATTCAAATGATGCAATTTGTTAAGCATAGTGAAACAGAGCCCTTACATTTACAACTCTCAAGAGCAGCCACAAGGTTAAAAACAAGACGCTGCAAATCACTAAATCATGACTACACTCAAACAATAACACAAACCTGCAAGATTATCTCAATCACAGAATCAGCATCAATGCTTGGGAAAATGCCTGATTACAATTTTCAAATAAGGAAAATCTAAAACAATCACTTTGGTGAAGGAGAATGCTGGAATGAGATCACTGAAAAGACAGACGGTCATTAAAAGCCATCGAAAATCACAAAGACGCAAACTGTAATTTATCCACCATAGTCTCCTCAAAGGATAATCAATGCAGAATGGAAAAGACGGTCATTAAGTCGGGCAGTCAGTCAGTGATTTGGTCAATCAGCCTCTGAGTTGAATGGTCAGAAACAGGAGGAAAATAGGTTTGATCCGTTTGTAATTGGTTTACGAGGAGTGATTAACAGACCTGAGTTAAAACAGCACTTGAGTTAACATATTATGCATTGTGCATTACAGTTGGTTTAGATGATGCAGGATATTTATTAGGTAGAGCTTAAAGACACAACACATAAAACTGCTTGGTCAGCATCTTTGATTTTTTATTACACATTTGCATTTTGTCAACTTTTGAATATGTTTATATATATTTTAAACAACAGCTTTACTATTACATTATCAAATCAAGTGCTATTCCTGTCCAGATCTGGTTTGTTGATAATGGAGGGGAAGTATATTATGATACTGAGACAGAACCACAGAGCACACCCTTCACAACCAAGACAACATCTTTGATCAGTGGAGTGTTAGGACACCAAGGATTCATTTCCTTTTGACAGAAATAACCTTTAAATTGATAATTTTATTAAAATTTAAAAAAAAGGGGGGGGGGTTGCTTTATACTACCCATAAGAACACTGCAATATCCTTTTCAGATTTGCAACATGAGTTGTAAGACTTGAACTGAATTGGGTGCTGTTATGCAAAGTGTAGCGACTTTAAAATACTTTAATTTGAAGTCTACTGTTGAGTGCAACCCTTCTGAAATGAACTGGATTATAAAGGCCAATGCCAACATTACCTTGAGGTGGGAAAGGCAGTTCTGCAGGAAGATGTGCCAGTTGTTGAGAAAGAACTGCTTCTGACTGACACAGAGCAAGCATGTCACCAGGGGATAGAGAGCCTGGGGAGAAAGACGGTGTCAGAATCAAAATAAAATGGTTTTCTCACGAGGTCTGAATTTTTTGTATGTGCTTCTTGTAATTTAGCATCTGAAAACAAAAAGCCTTCCACACTACAGACAGGCCAAGAGCAAAAAACAGTATCACAAGCTGAGACCAGAAGATCTATTTAATGAAGTCAGCACAATACAATACAACATAATGTATTATATTAGATAGGGATGAAAAAACAGAAAATCAAGACACTTCTTCCCTTCAGAACAGTTTGTCTGCAAACATAATGGACAAAGGGGAGAGGTTGTATTATTTATTTATTCTAAGCATAAAAATTCTGGATGATAATGTCAGACTTGGTGGTCTGCAGGCAAAATGACAGTGATGTTGACAAAATAAAGGAAGAGTGAGACACAAAAGGAAAAGGAAATAATAAAAATGCAAAGTAAATAGTGTCAGGGCTGAAGAGGAAGAGAGAAAAAAGTTGAATGGCAATGTTATTACCAAAGAGTGCTTCTTTCTGGAACTAAGGTCAAATGTTGTCTGGTAGAGCATCTCCACAAAGGTTTTTAAGCATGGCACGTTGACTTCATTTTTCACCGCCTGCGGATGAATCGAACATTAGTTTGGATCTTTAATTGACAAAATAAGATTCAGACTTCATGTTTACACAATAGTAGAAAAGTGGACAATGTTTTGCAGGTTACTCACAGCAGCCACAGGGATGAGGATCTCGACAAAAAGGCCAGCAAGAGCGTGCTTTATGTCTTTATCCTTCACCTCCAGGAAATACTGGGCACATTCCTGGGGAAGGATAACAAGGACATGCATATAAACAAGAATGCAGTGGATACAAACTTGCCAAATATCATGCAGACTTGTCATTACACTCCATTTCCATCAGTTAACTCAGTGGAGTAGAAAAATTCACAGGACTGGACCCAGGCAAAATATATACATAGACATAACCAGTCCACTGAGAGATGACTAACACACACTGATCAGACAATAAAACTGCTGACGCCAACCTGGGTTTATGTCACAAATAACAATTATTCAATTCCTGCAGACTCTATTTTACATTTATTTTTTGAATCAGTCAAATCTCTGCACATAAAAGATCACAACAAATTTCTAAAGGAAAATATTGTACTGACATTAATGTACAATCAAAGATTGCTCACATGACAAGAAGAAATTCATCATAGCATCACGTTACTGTTAGTTTTTCCGCATAAAAGGAGCCACTTTTGCAAAGAAATATATTACCCCAACAGAGTCAATAATGCAATTAAAACAAAGATATTTGTAATGAATTTTGTATCAAGTATCAATACAAAATGTAAATATCCTTTATTGGTTTATGGTCTAAAGGAAGAAATGAGGATATGTGATGAAACAGAGTAAAGGACATAAACCACAGCATGTTTCATTAACACAGTAGGAAATTACAGTATAGAGATTAATGAAAAAGCTACTGCTCCATTCACAGCTCCCAACAAAGCCTGAAATACACTTACACTCAATTCTTGGCAGACCACACCTCTGATCATTACTCATTTAGCTTTATGAGCCATTGCTACAGAGAGCTGCTGACTTTGAACAAAGGGGCAGCAGTTAAAACAGGAAAAAAGCAAACCAAAAAAAAAAAAAAAAAAAAAAAAAAAAAAAAAAAAAAAAAAAAAAAAAAAAAAAAAAAAAATTTGTTTAAAAAAAAGAAAAAAAAAAAAAAAAAAAACAACAACAACAACAACAACAACAACAAAAATGGTAAAAATAAATAACTAGGCAGAAGTTGGTTTTTTTTGCATCACTGGCTTAGACCAACCTGACATTTTGGTCACGTTCTGGCCCCACTAACTTGTAGAACTCATCAAAAGCTGCGAGGTCGCCATCTGTCAGCAGCGGTGAGCCACCGACTCCCTGCTTCAAGTCCTGTCGCACAGTGTCGTCACCCAGCCGGTCGAGGATGAACTGCAGCTCCAGAACTGTCTTCAGCCTCCTCTGCTCCGCTTCCTCCCGCTGCAGCTGCTCCCTCCGTGCAGACTTCTTCACCACTTTCTGGATCTGACGATGACGTACATGAGCCGCATGAGACCAAGTTATTACAATCCAGGCTGTTACACAACTTTCAGGAACATTTTTAGAAAACTACAGGCAGCCTTACATCTTGTCCCAATGCAATAAATGTCTTTTGCAACTCTCGGGCAAATTCCAAGTTATTCATGACTTCCTGGTATTTGGAGAGGGCTTCCTAAAAAGATGAAGAAACAGATGTTACATACGTTGATAGGTTTAAGAATTACAGGACTTTAGGTGCAGAATGATTTCGGCTTCCGAGTACCCACCAGCTGGTCCTGATTGAGACCCTCCCCTTTATTCTTCCTGACTTGATAATCATCCAGTTTGCTCTGTAACAGAAGATGCAAAATGAAGCAAACCATTTGAAATTTGATCACATAAAGTAGAGAAAGTTTTTGTCAGAGCTACAGTTTACTCAAGGTATTATCAAGCGACTACAGTAAGCAATTTAGCTGAAGGCTGTTATTGGAAAAGGAGACCTGAAACAAATGGCAGTCAATAGTCCTCACCTTTTTCTTCTCCATGTTGCGGACTTTCTTTTCGATGACAACAAGGACTTGCTTCAAAACTTCAGACTGTCCACCAAGTGCAAGACTGCCCATTGACCCTGGAGCGGATCCCACATCTGGGCTGGCAGATTGCACTGTTCTGTTTGCATTCATTGCTGAGGGCATCTAGAAATCAAAGTGTTAAAGTTTCGGTTTTGATCAAAAAAAAAACATAATCCAAGGATTAAGTGGAAAATACTCATGCAAACTATCTGTGAATCACAGGGAACCATATCACTTGTTTTGGGCCTGCTGCTAATGATCATTTTTATTAATGTCAATCATCTTAGGTTAAATTATTCATTTTGGTTAAAACCTTTAGGAAGATGCACCAAGTAGATCATTTGAATCAGTATCAGTGCTGGTAAAGTTTCTACATCAGTATGCACTGTATAAATTCAGCCACAGCAGGCCCCTGACTCAGCATTTAGTACCACAGCAAACTCAGGCCTCATGTTACCTTGAATAAAAATGATTACAGTGAAGTTCAAGCACCAAAGTGCACAGATATGAAACAGAAAAAATTAAAACATAAGCATTATGATTTGACTGGTAGTTGCATGAGCAGATACCCATAGTTGCTGTGCTGATAACTGGTACCAGGAGAGAAAAGGTATCAGCGCATTTCCAGAAAAACCCCCCCAAAAAAACCTCAAAATAAATCCAAAATAAGTAGTCCAAACCTCAATATATTAATTTTCCATCATAGAAACAAAAAGTAAACCAGCAGAAATTCACATTTGCTAAGTGGGAACCAACAGGTTTTTTGCATTTTGCTTCAACATTTAAGACTACAACTCGTTAGCAAAACTGCTGCTGTCAATCTCCGCACTATATGACATATCGTCAAATTACATGACACAGTGGGACATGGATGGATGGATAGATGGATGGATATATTTGAGAGATTAATTTAAGTCTTTAGAAAGTTCTCCTTGTCCGTACTCTGGCGAGACGGTGATCTATTCTGTACAGACTGTAACCCCCCCCCCCCCGGTGTATTCTTGCTATTCAATTCTATAAATAAAACAGCCTCAGCTATGCATTCACAAAAGTACATATGGTCGTGAGTGAACAACTAGAGATTTAAGCGGCCGAGGTGAGATTCAATAGTACAAGTAACGCAGTAGAGCTAATAGAAACCAAAGCTCGTGAATTATCCCTGTAACTTAAGTGAAGTTAGCTACAGTTTCGCAACACAATAAGCGTGCCAGACAAAAACCCTAGGGCCCCAAACTATTCCTTAATAGCAACCGGCTAACTTTAAACTGTGTAGCCTGTGGTGATATCGTTTTGGGTTTTTTTTTTTTAACCCCGCACTTTCTCCCCGTTAATATAACTTCTCCAGACCTCGGGCTGTAAATCTATACCCCTTGCTAGCAACTCTGTGGTCCCTCGGTAGTGCGGTCAGCTTGCAGGTGTAGTCTCTTAGGTTTGGTAAAATGGCCTTGGCCGCACTACCATTAGCACACACCACTGACTTAGCATCTGATAGCTACACCAACGCGTGCTAGCCACCAGCCGGCCGGGAAACTCGTTGCGTCGATATAACGGCTCCCGATTCACCCACCTTGCTGCTTTGTATCCACAGGGGAGCTTGCTAGCGAAAAGTACGAAAAGGCCAAGTTGTTATTTTTGTTGTGTTGCTTTATTTTCTCTTACACTCTTGTGTGGGATCCGCCCCGCCGGCCTCACCGACAACTGAGACGGTTCGAAAGAAGAAGAAACTCTTTATAAAGGCGAAGGTCCGTTTTTAGCTGTCTAAGATAGGCCTGAATATATAAACTCGGAAAGTGACACGAAAAAAATAATTTTTTAAAATTAATACTAACAATTCAAAAAGCTAAACCTTGCCATTCAAAAGCAGTAATTTAGATGTTAAATAAGTGAGAAATCGTACGCCAATTTAACATTTGAAGTCGCTATTTGTGGTCAGGCATAATTGTTTTCACCCTCTAGGCAGAAAATCTGCACAATCATTAGCTTTGATTAGGCTATCCTGTCTTTCCCTCTGCCATAAACAGTTTCTATGCAGTAGCAGATGTCCAATCCCACTCTGAACTCCACCTCACACCAGCTGTACAATATATTAGTCATTATGTAAGTGCACATTTATCTAAGATGACTGTAAGAGGCCTGTAAGACCTCTAAGAGTTCAGAAGTTTCACTTAAGTGTGTGTGTGTGTATAGAAACTCTTAACAGTGTGTGTCCTTTGTACCCATCCCTTTTTTTGTACACTTATAGACTTTATAGGTACTTATATATAAAGACTCTCTACACACTGAACCTTTGCATGTACTTAATTTTGTCAAAACAAGAAAAAAAAACATAAAATAGAAAAGTTAAACATTACTTTCATTAATTGCATGTTTTGACTGTTTTTAGTTCAGTACTGTGCAAAAGTCTTGAGGCACCCCTCATTTCTATTTTGCTAGGAAAATGGGAATTGCAGCGATTTATTGAAACATATGCAAACATGCATGGAAATACAGTATATAAAGCAAAAACAGAGTTTATACAGTTCTAACAAACCTGAAAGTCAATATTTGGTCTGGTCTGACTAGTCTCTGTGGAGGCCAATCCATGACTGATAGTGTTCCATTTCGTGTTTTTCTATCCAGGTATGCTTTTACTGCATTGGCAGTGTGTTTGGGATCATTGTCATGCTGAAAAATGAAGTTGTTGCCAATCAGACTCTTTCCAGATAGTATTGCATAGTGGATCAAAATCCGCTGGTACTTTTCTACATTCATAATTCCACTTTTGTGGAAAGTGTACCACTTTTTATGTACCAAAAATTTCAAATTTGGATTCATTGCTCCACGAGACCTGTTGCCACTGATTTTCAGTCCAGTTCTTGTGTAATTTGGCATACCTCAGCCTTTTCTCCCTGTTTTCCTTCCTTAGAATGGTTTCTTGACAGGCAGCCTTCCATTAAGACCATTTCGGATGAGGCTTCAGTGAACAGTAGATGGATCAGCTGAAGGGCCAGATGCATCTCTCGGGCCCTGTGTCAGGTCTTTGCTGGATTTTTTTTTTTTTCGTATTTCTTAAGAATGTGACTTTCAGGGGTATCGTTTTTTAGGCCTGCCACTTCTTTTGTCCTCCACATTTAAGGACACACTGCACACCATGCTGTGATATGCCAAGTTTTCTGCTAATAGCTCTTTGGGAATCACCTTGTTGGTGTAAAAATACTATTCTATGTCTGTCAAACTGTGAATTGAATTGAACTGAAATTCAATTCAATTTAATTTTTTTATATAGCGCCAAATCACAATGACAGTCACCTCAAAGTGCTGTATATTGTGGAGTAAAAACCCTACAATATTAGACAGAAAACCCCAACAGTCAGACGACCCCCTATGAGCAAGCACTTGGCAACAGTGGGAAGGAAAAACTTAACAGGAAGAAACCTCCAGCAGAACCAGGCTCAGGTAGGGGCAGTCTTGTTGTTATTGTTGGCAATTTTTTTTTTTTTTTTTTTTTTTGTAGATTTAACTAAAGAAATGGGTTCTTTGCTAATTTGTCTGTTATGTGTAGACACAACACTGGTTCATCCCTTGATTTATGTGCCTTTTTATGCTTGAATTGGTTTAACAAACAAGAAACATTCCTTTGAAAATGATCAGGTACAAGAACTGGACTGAAAAATGAATAAAAAAGCAGCCAATGTCCAAAGAAAAACTTTGAAAGACCTTCAGAAAGCCTGAAGAACTATTGCTCAAGATCACTTTAAAAAATTACAAGAAAGTCTGGCTCTTTGGAAGCAAAATATAAAGAAATGAAGGGTGGCTCAAGACTTTTGCACAGCACTGTAGATATTATGGCAATGTTGTTATAGTGATTTTATTTTTATAATTTTGTAGTAAAAATATGATACTGTCCTCAGTAATATGTGGTTTCTCCATTTTTTTGGCCCATGAGCCTGCTTTGGAGGCTTAAAATTAAAAGTCCAGTGACTAGTTAGGTAGCTATGATAGATATGATTCAATTCAATTTTATTTATATAGCGCCAAATCACAACAACAGTTGCCTCAAGGTGCTTTATATTTTAGGGTAAAGACCCTACAATATTAGACAGAAAACCCCAACAGTCAGACGACCC